>CM053587.1:353152789-353188870 GCA_028646515.1 Pseudochirops corinnae
AAACTGTAGCAAATGGAAGCAAATGACTTTATGAGAAATCAAGACACTATTAAACAGATCTAAACAAATGAAAAAATAGAAGGCAATGTGAAATATCTCACTGGAAAAACCACTGACCTGGAAAATAGATCCAGGAGAGACAATTTAAAAATTATTGGACTACCTGAAAGCCATGATCAGAAAAAGAAGCTAGAAATCACCCTTCAAGAAATTCTCAAGGAAAATTGCCCTGATATTTTGGAACCAGAGGGCAAAATAGAAATTGAAAGAACCCAACGATCACTTCTTGAAAAAGATCTCAAAAAGAAAACTCTTAGGAATATTATAGTCAAGTTTCAGAGTTCCCAGACCAAGGAGAAAATATTACAAGCAGCAAAGAAAAAAGAATAAGAATATTGTGGAAACACAATCAGGATAACACAGGACGTTCTACATTAAAAGACGGAAGAGCTTTGAATATGATATTCCGGTGATCAAAGGAGCTAGGATTAAAACCAAGAATCACCTACCCAGCAAAATTGAGTATAATGTTTCAAGGGAAAATATGGTCATTCAATGAGGTGGAGAACTTTCAAACATTCTTGATGAAAAAAACAGAACTGAACAGAATATCTGACATTCAAATACAAGAAGCAAGAGAAGCATGAGAAAGTAAACAGAGACAAGAAATCATAACAAACTTATTAAAGTTGAACTATTTATATGCCTACATGGAAAAATGATAATTATAACTTATGAAACTTTTCTCAGTATGAGGATAGTTGAAGGGAATATAAACACATATATATCTATATAAGAGGGTATATATGTGTATGAATACACATGTGAGTGTGTATATATATGTGTACAGGTATATATAGACAGAGGGCACAGGATCAATTGAATAGGAAAGGATGATATTTAAAAGGTGAAATTGAGAGGTGAGAGAGGAGATGGGGAGAGACCGAATGGGTAAATTATCTCATATAGAAGAGGCAAGGGATAACTGTTACAATGGAGGGGAAGAACAGGAAGGAAAAAGGGAATGGGTCAACCTTACCCTCATTGAATTTGGCTTAGGGAAGGAATGACATACAATCTGAATTGGGTATCTTGCCCTACAGTTGAGTGGGAGGAAAGGGGGGGAAAGGGGAGATGATAGATGGGAGGGCAGGTTGGGGGGCAGGGTAGTTAGAAGCACACACTTTTGTAAAGGGACAGGGATCAAGTAGAGAATAGAACAAGTGGGGGGAATAGGATGGAGGGAAATATAGTCAGTATTTCACAAAATATCCACTATGGAAATGTTTTGTGTAACTATACATATACAACCTATATTGAATTGCTTATCTTCCCAGTAAGGGTAGAAAATGAGGGAGGAAGGGAAAGAATCTGGGATTTAAAGTTTTAAAATCAAATGTTTTTAAAAAAATATTATCATTATTATTATTATTATTATTTACATGCAACTGGGAAATAAGATATACAGGCACTGGGGTATGAAGATCCATCTTGCCCTACCAGAGGGGAGATGGGGGAGGATATAGGACAGAGAAGATTGGGGGAGGGGGTATTCAGTGGGATCACTGTTTTGGGGTGGTGGGTAGGGGAAAGACGGGGAGAAAATTTGTAACTCAAAATCTTGTGGAAATTAAGGATGTAAAGTAAAAATAAACACAAAAGTTAATTAAAAAAATAAAATCAGTTATAGCTATGGAGTATGTTTCTTTTTTTTAAATAGCATTTTATTTTTTCCAAGTACATGTAAAGACAAATTTTAACATTCATTTAAAAAAAATTTGAGTTCCGAATTTTCTCCTTCCCTCCCTCCCCAAGACTGTAATCAATGTGATATGTTATGTATGTTCAATCTTGTAAAATATATTTCTTTATTAGTCATGTTGCAAAAGAAACAGACTTGCCCACCCCCCCCAAAAAAATCCAACACAAAAAACATAAAGAAGTAAAAATAGTCTGCTTCTATCTGCATTCAGACTCCTCAGTTTTCTTTGGATGCGGATAGCATTTTTCATCTTGAGTTATCATGACTAACTACAGAGAAGCTGAGGCAAATTAGTAGGGGACATAACCATTCATTCATCTGTACTATTTAGTAACAATGGAGGTGACATCTGCCTTAATTTAGCAGCAATGACTTCCTTAAATTTGGTCATTTTCACAATTCCAAGGTAAAAGTGGCACCTTCGAGTTCCAGAATATCTGAAATTGTTACATGAACTGACTCCTGACTGCCTGGTGCTACAGCTCTATTGTTTCCATTTATCCTGTTTCCATTTATTAAATTCCATAATTTGAGCTCAACTGAATTCAATTCAACATGTATTAAGTGCCTTCTAGGAGTCCGGCACTAGGCTTGGCACTGGGGACAGAGGCAAAATCCAAACAGTCCCTTCCCTCAAGGAAGGTTTCCATGTGACCAAATTTGCTATATTACTACCAGAGTCTGATAATGAATCTTCAGTTTAATTTGTAGGTCAGTTCACCAATATTCAAGTATTCAAACCTATACATCATGACTCATTTCACAATGGAAGAAGTTAAGCAAGTTAACAACATTCTGAACTGCAAGATCAAACAGCAAAGCAATTCTGAACTGGCTAACTGACTCGATAAGTAAATATCCGCTCAGCTCATTCCCACTAACATGTAATGCTACATGGCAACTCAGCAGAGTCTCCAGCCAAGGGAAAAGAGGTAACCATCCTTTGCCAAATCTTTACTACTTACAGGATGGATAACCTCAAGTTCAGAGTGATAATTTATTAGCAAACTCAACATTTATGATCATAATTCTCACATACACAAGTGAATGGAATCATGAGAACTCTATTATGTCCATCCACTAACCCAAACGCAGAGAGAACAGCACTAACTGGTTATACAATCTCTCGATCTGATGATGTTTGTGTAGTTCTCAAAGAGAAACACGACATAAGGAAAGTGATGCCATGATGGATTTAAGTGAGGGAGGGCTATGCAGTCACCAGCCTCACATTCTCCTCTAGAGTCATCTGGGTCCACAGGCCAGATACACATTAGGACTAGAGATGGCCCAGGATGCAGTGGAAGACCTTGGTCTTTTAAAGCTAAGCTGTTTAGCAGATCTCCTTTTGACTGAGTCAGCTCCCATTCAGTGAGAGAAATGAAGGAAGAAAGAGAAAAGGGAATTATGGCTGAAGGGGAAAGGACTCCCACATCAGGACAAGTCTTGGGATATCGTATGCAGGAGATCTGTTTATCCTCATTACCTCCACTAGGGGCAGTGAGGTGGCACCGTGGATAGAGTGCCAGACCTGGAGTCAAAGAGGTTCCAGTTCAAATCTGAACTAAGACACTTACTAGCTCTGTGACCCCGGGCAAGTGACCTACGCCTCTTTGCCTCAGTCTCTCATTTCTAAAATAAGCTGGAAAAGGAAATGGCCAACCACTCTAGTATCTTTGTTAAGAAAACCCCAAAGTGATAAGAGTCAAAAAAGACTGAAATGATTAACAACCACAAATTATCCAGATGCAAGTGATCTCATTGGTGAAGGTCCATGAGTTCATGCCTTATGAAAGTTGAAAGAAATGGGAATAGTTAGCCTGGAGAAACTAGAGGAGAAGAAAAACTAGGTTCATATTTTTGGGGCGGTGGGGGGAGGAGAGAGAAAGACCAAAAGGAAGGAGCATTACTATTAAACTTGTACTTAGCCCCAGAGAGAAGAATCAAGAATGTTTAGAGGGCCAAGGGATGTCAGAAGCAGATTTAAGTTTAAGATAATGAATTTCCTAACAAGGAGTGGTATGGGCTGTTTTGAGAGACAGAGTTCTACCTCATTTGAGAACTTTAAACAAAGGTCATCATGATAATTTCTTGAAAATTTGAGTAACATGGAGCACTTGCTTATAGTCAGAACAGAGCCCTAAAGCCTAGCTGGGATGGACTGACACCCATTGTGTGAACCTGATTCAGTTTCTTCCACCATCAGCTGAGGGAGCAGGACCAGCTGGTTTCTGAGGTTCCTTCCTGACATGCATATCTGAGCATGGCACTTTCCTTCTCAATAACCTTCAGAGACTCTTTATGGCTCCCGGATCAAATACGAAATCTTCTGTTGGGTCTCAAAGCTCTTCACAGCCAGGCCCCTTTCTACCTTTCCAGTCTTCTTAAACCTAATTCCCTTCCATCTACTCTACTATCTATAGAAATGGCTCTTCTTGTGATTTTTCATATATGGTGCTCCATCTCTCAACTCAAGCCTTTTCACTGTCCTCCAGGCCTGGATTGTTCTCCCTCTTTCACCTCTACTTCCTTTTCAGACTTGCTTAAATCCCACCTTTTACAAGAGGCTTTTCCCATTCCCCTACTACTGTGTTCCCTCTGGAATGATATATTACATATATACATACATATATATACACACATATATATATAATTATATATGACATATATAGTAACATATATATTATGTAATAACTTGTAATAAATGTAATAAATACTATGTAATGAAAATGTAATTATGAATATTTTTATTATTATATAGTTGATATGCTGCCTCCCCCATTAAGAAGTAAAGTCCATGAAGATAGAAAATATTCTTTTTCCACCTTTTTAAAAATCTGGAACACAGTTAAGTGATTAATTAAATGCTTGATTGGCAGAGAAATGATTCTATGACCCCAAGCCATGTCCTTCTGCAATGACAGGAAGACAAATATCCTCCTCTTTCTGGATGACATGGTTTTATTTTCTCTGGCTAGTCATGGTTTCAAGCAGCGTACACTTCTAACAGTAACTAGCCCAAAAGGTCTACTTGAGAAACACCAAATATCAACTGGGCCACATCTTAGGCACTGTCCAAGCTGAAAAGGATCAAGTCCAAGTAAACTTGCCAAGTCAGTCAATTCCATCTATTTGGAGATTAACTTTATATCAACTTCATTAAGGTGGACCCTTCAGGATAATTTTATTTTCAATCAGGCCTATCCACTGACTGAGCGCTATCTCACTCAAAGTGAGAACCTAAAAGGCCTTAGCCTAAAAGGATCTCCCACTGCATCCTGGGCCATCTCCAATCCTCCTGATGACTATCTGGCCACTGGACCTAGATGGCTCTGGAGGAGAAAGTGAGGCTGGAGACTTTGCATAGACTTCCCTCATTCACATCCAAGTCAACTGCAAGACATGTCATCATCTCCCTGATGCCATGGTCCTCTTTGAGAACAAAGGACAAACACAACAACAATCACTACTACTTTCAATCGGAATTCCATTGGAGCCACACTGAGGTTGTTCTTCCATGGAGAAATCAGCCCTGTAGAACACCTGTGCCCACAGTGATTTCAGGCAAAGGTTGTTACTGGCAGACAAAGCATCTCTGGCAAATATGCATGCAAGGGTTTAAGAACCATCCTTTTCTCCAAAAACCGTGTTGTATGAACTCATATCCAGCTTTTCATTATCTTTCCCTGAAATCTGTTTCCCATCTGAACTTCTCAATTTCTGTCCACTGCACTTTAAGGCCTCACAGCTCCCAATCGGCTGCCAAATCTTCTTATTTCTACCCCTAGCACAGCTCCTACCCTACACCAGGATCTCACTGCCTCTTCTCCTGGACAATTATTTTACCAGCTTCCTAAATGACTTTCCTTCCACAAGGCTTACCAGAGACCATCATCCATCCCAACAAATATCAAAGTGACCTTCCTAAAGCATAGGTTGGGTCATATCCCTACTACTGCAACAGCCACAGATTAGCTCTACACCAAAAATAAGAACTTCTGTTTGATATTCAAAGCCCTGAACTTGTGCCAAGAGGGGGAAGGGGGCAGGGAACACACATTTCTGTAATATCTCCTGTGTGCCAGATACCCTGCTAAGGGCTTTGTGCAATTTTATCTCATCGATCCTCACAACGGTTGCGAGGCAAGTGCTCTTAATAGACCCATTCTGTAGTTGAGGAAACTGAGGCAAAGATAAGTTAAGTGACTTGCCCAGGGTCACACTGCTAGTAAGTGTCTGAGGCTAGATTTGAACTCGGCTTTTCCTGACTGCAGGCCCAGCACTTTATCCATTGTGTTGCCAGCTGCCCATTGAACCTACGGATCAAACCTTATTCTCCATCAGTCCCTTTAGATCACTCTATGGTGAAGTCAGACTGGGCTTCTGCTGCAAGCATGGGCCTCAGGCGGGCCACAGGCCTGGAATTCTTCAAGCCTCTTAGAATCCTTAGTTCCTTTTAAGATGCTAACTGCTGATGTCCACAGAAGGCCTCCCAGAATCACCTCTTCTCTACTTACTAACTGCTCTAAATATTTATCTATGCAAACAGCTCTGCTTTTTTATTTTACATTCCTTGAGAGCAGGAACTCATTTTGGCCTCTATGTCCTCACTGCATCCTAGTCAAAAGGGCTTGGGGCTCAATATATGGTTCTTGATACAAGAAGGACACTTAAAGCTGGCGCAGGAGGCTCACAGTTCTCAATCACAATTTCAGTATTTTGCCTAAAGTTGGCTTAAAATACCTAGCACTGTAGAATAAGAGTCTACTGGGTATGTTAGGTATTCCCTCTTCTAGACTTGCCAAGTTCAAATACTAGATAACAATTGTAATAGCGTTTACAGAGCGCTTTCAGGTTTGTGAAATGCTTTACACATATAGGCTATCTTATTTGATCTCAACTATAACCCTAGAAGATAGGTATTGTTATTATCCTCATCTTACAGATGAGGAAACTGAGGCAGAGGAGTTCTGTGTCTTGTCCCGAGTCACGGCTCGAACCCAAGTCTTTTGTGATTCTAAGTCCAGCCCTCTGTTTACAGCACCATTTGGCTGCCTCTACTAAACCAGAATAAGCGGGGGCAGAATAAGGGAGCCGTGTTGCAGCCACCTTCTCTCCCAGACACCTGAACGAGCCCAGAAGCAGGTCTCTGAGGGTATCCAGTCCAGCCCCCTGAGCAAAAAGAGGAAGAGAAAGCCCCCAGAGCAGTGACTTGGCCAGGATCAATTGTGTCCGAGGGGGCAGAGCAGCGCTCTCCAACTCCTGGCTCTGGCGTCACTCGAGTCCTCAAGGGGGCTCTGCAGGGAGGGCCCGCTGGAAACCACTGACTCCTCATCTGAAGCTCCCTCGGCCCCAGGTTTGCTGGGGCCGCTTAATACTCTGCACTCAGTTCGCATAGACGCTAAAGACTCAAGTCTTTGCCCCTGACTTCGCAAGTTCTTTTGTTTGCTCGGCCCGGCCCGCGACTACCACGGGACCCTGAGGGCTGCCGAGAGACTCACAAGCAAACTCAGCGTCCAGAGTCCTCAGATGCCTGGGATGCCTGGTGACCACTCTTCTCCTCCCCTGGAGCACATTTCTGAACAGTCTCTCTGGTTTTTACGCTCCACTGGCCTATCTGATGATATTTTTAAGTTTGTAGCTGCCTGCCATCCTCTGGGAAGTGCCAAAAATTTAAGAAAAAGAGAAAACTGAAATTTCTAAGACAAGTTTTCTTGAGTTCTGGTGTTCCAAGAAAAAAAAGTAGGTTTCAATTACAGAAAGACAAATAAATAGCAAAGGGCAGTTTGAGGGGATTCTGAAAAGCTCGGGCAGCTGGGCACCGTCCAGTCAGAGATTCAGTCACTTTCCTTGGGGCACTTCCTTGTTATTACCAAATGACCAACAGCTTTCCTGCTATTTCCCAATACAGAGGGTGTTCTGGGATGTGCTAAAGAATTGTTCTAACTACAAGCCTAGACCTCTAGTAAGGTGCTCTCTGGGTATGGTGGTTGACAGCAGGGGGTAGCATGTAAGTTAGAAAAAGCAAGCTGGAACGCAGATAAAGTTTAAAGGCAGCTGCTTGTCAAAGAGCAAAAGCTCAGTCTGGAAGGAGACTCCTGTGGGTCTAGCTTCTTAGCCTCTAAAAAGGAGGCCTTGAAGTCTAGAGCAACAGGCAGAGAAGGTAACTTCACTAAGAAAAGGTGAGTACAGGAACACATTACCAAAAACGGAGAAGAGAACTCTCCCTAAAACTGACAAACTGCCTAACAGTGCAAATTCTAGGACACAACACACTGAATGATCAATCACCCGAAAAAGTGATTGGGACCTGAGGCTCAAAGGGATAAATCTGGGGAGGTCAGATGGCAATGCAGTCAAGCAGTCTGGTTGGTTGGCTGTTGTCCTTCAGGACTGAAGAGGAGTGAAGAGGACTGAAATGACTCCACTAAGCTGGGATCAAGGTAACGTGTATCCAACTGTGGCTGATGAAACCAATATGAGCTTGGAATGCTCTGCCACAGGTTGGGCACAAATAGTCCGTGCGAACATTTGGGCTGGATTCTCTAAATCTGTACATCTCACATTTCTTTTGAATTACTTCGATATCACTTTGCTCTTAGAGCATAGCACCTTCTCTGATGAAGTCAGGTCATGCTGGGCCATCCACTGTCAGTGTCCCCCACACCACACAAATAAATCCAAAGTTCTTGAGAGAGACCTTGTAAGTGTCCTTGTACTGCTTTTTCTGACCATCACGTGAACACTTACCCTGTGTGTTTTCCATAAAAATAGCCTTTCAGGAAAGCATGTGTAACCCTAACTCTAACCCTCCATCTTTAAACGTAAATACATACGGCTGCCTAAAAAAAGATCATAGTAGTCATTTGATAAAACTATTTAAAAACTGCAAAAAGGTACTAGTACAAAGAGTAACTCTGACACCAATGATATCATTGTCCAAATTAAACTCACTTCAGTAATGTATACTGGTAAATTCTCAAAATAAACACCAAAGCAAAGTCATATGCTACCTGCAGGGAAAAGGGAAAGAAAGGGAGGGATGAAGTTTTAAGGTGAGGCCTAGGCTAGGGAGAAGGGGGGGTGGCTGCTAATGAAACAATTTCTGGAGCTTCTTGGGAGAAGATTAAAATCAGAAGGGATTTAAAGGTGAAATGGATGAAGGCATTTATACAACATCTTTGGGAACTGATGTAAATTTGAAGAAATTGGGATTTAGCTGTTCAGACAGTAACATGGTTCCCCCCAAATCCCTAAAACCTTCAAATGGTTCTTAGTAACGATTCTTTCGTCATGGAGGATGAGTAGGTGAAAGGCGCCTGCCTCTGACTGTTCCTTCTTTAAGACTGCAAGGATCTTAGATTTCCATGGGGCTTCTCCCTTCTCAAAACCCCCTCCATCTCAGCAGACAGTCTACAAAAGTTAGGAGACTCTCTAAATTGGACGGGTGCTCAGAAAACAGACAAACCGCTACATCCAAAGCCTCAAAAAAAAAAAAAAATTAATTGATCTTGGGCCATGGAAGTGCTGAAAAGCGATTTTAAACATCAAGTAAGTGAGGCGAAGGAAAAAAGAAGAGAAATGGAAATATTGCAAGAAAATCATGAAAAAAGAATCAACAGGTTGGTAGAGGCACAAAAAAAATATGAAAAAAAATAACATCTCAAAAACCAGAACAGACCAAATGGTAAAACAAGCCCAAAAATCCAATGAGAAGAATGTCTTGAAAAGCAGAATTGGCTAAATGGAAAAAGATACACAAAAATGCACTGAAGAGAAGAACTCTTTAAAAAGCAGAATTGGCCAAATGGAAGGCGATACAAAGTTCACCAAAGAAAATAATCCCTAAAAAATTAGAACTGGGCAAGTGGAAACTAAGGACTCTTTGAGACATCAAGAAACACCACAACAAAACCAGTAAAATGTGAAAATATCTAATCAGAAAAAAAACTTGACCTGGAAAATATATCTAGGAGAGCTAATTAAAGAATCATTAAGAGTACCTGAAAGCCAAGATAATAAAAAAAAAAAAAAGCAGCCAGACAGCTTTTAAGAAATTATCAAGGAAAACTGGCTTGATGGTCTAGAACCAGTAAAACAGAAATTAAAAGAATCCACTGACCCCTGAAAGAGATCCCAAAATGAAGAGGAATATGATAGCCAAATTCCAAAGCTCTAGGTGAAGGTGAAATTCTTGCAAGAAGCTCAAAAGAAAAAAATTCAAATATTGAGGCACCAAAGTGAAGATTTAGCAGTTTCTATGTTAAAGGATCAGAGGAGTAGGAATATGATATTCTGGAGGGCAAAAGAGTTACAATTATAAACAAATATCATCTACCCAACTAAGTAGTTGCATCTAAGTACAATCCTTCAGGGCAGGGGTTCTCAACCTTCCTAATGCCACGAAGCTTTAATACTCCTATGCGGGCATATCTACATGTAGGCAGACCTGCCTGGAGGCAGAGGAGCCGTGTCTCGGTTCCTAAGACCACCGTAAATGTGTTTTCTGATGGTCTTAGGTGACCCCTGTGACCTCTGGGAAAGGGTCGTTTGAGCCCCAAACCCACAGGTTGAGAACTGCTGCTTCAGGGGAAAAAAATGGATATTAAAGGAAATAGACAACTTTCAAGCATTCCTGATGAAAAGACCAGAACTGAAAAGAAAATGTGACTTTCAAGTACAAGACTCAAGAGAAGCATAAAAAGGTAAAACAGGAAAGAGAAATCATAAGGTATTCAATAACGTTAAACTATTTACCATCCTACATAGGAAAATGTTACTTGTAACTGCTAAAAACCTTCTCTTTATTAGGGCAGTCAGGACATAGTCACAGACAGAGGACATGGGTGTAACTTGAATATAATGTGAAGATTATTTAAGAAAAAAAAGGAATGTACTAGGATAAAGAAAAAGGGACAGGTAAAATGGGGTAAACTGGCTGAGGCACAAAAGAACTTTTACAGTACAGGGGATCATAGGGTAAATGGCAGGGAGCACATACACCTCACTCTCATCAGAATTGGCTCAAAGAAGGAATAACATACAAACTAAGCTGGTTATAGAAATCTTTCTTACCCTATAGGAAAGTAGGAGGGGAAGGGGAAAAGAGGAGGAAGGGGGCTGAGAGTAGGGAATGCAGATTGGGACAGGTAAAAGTCAGAAGCAGGGTTAAAAGAGACAGACAGAATAAATGGGGAAAATACAAATACATAGTCAGCAATCATAACTGGGAAAAAAATTTACAGCAAGTTTCTCTGATAAAGGGGTCTCATTTCTCAAATATATACAGAATATAGTCAAATTTATAGAAATAAAAGCCATTTCTCAATTGGTAAATGGTCATAGGATATGAATGGGCAGTTTTCAGATGAAATAATCAAAGCTCTCTACAATCATATGAAAAAATGCCCTAAATCACTACTGATAAGAGAAATTCCAAATAAAAAAACTCCTAAACACCACCCCATATCTATCAGATTGGTTAATATGACAGAAAAGGAAAACGACAAATGACGGATGGGACGTGGATGCTTGTATACTGATTTAACTGTTCTGGAGAGCAATCTGGAACTATGCCTAAAGGGCTATAAAACATGCTTACCCAGCAACACCACTACTACATCTGTAGCGCAAAGAGATAAAAACAAAAATATATACAAAAACATTCATAGCAGCTCTTTCTGTGGGGCTAAAAACCTGGAAATTGAGATGTTCATCAACTGGGGACTAGTTGAACAAGCTGTTGTGTATGAATGTTTTCCGACGGTCTTAGGCAACCCTCGTGCCCCACAGGTTGAGAACGCTGTCCTATAAGAAACGACAAGGAGGATGCTCTCAGAAAAACCTGGAAAGACTTATATCAACTAATGCGAAGTGTACTGAGAAGAACCTGGAGAACACTGAACATAGCAACAGCAATAGCGTAGATGATCAACTGTGAATGACTTGATTATTTTTGGCAATGCAATAACACAAGACAATTCTGACGGACTTATGATGAAAAGTCCTCTCCGTTTCCAGAGAAAGAACTTATGGAGTCTGAATGCAGATGGACGCATATTTTTTTTTAACTTTAATTTTCCTTGGGGTTTTTGTCTGTGTTTTCTTTCACAACATGACTGACATGGAAATATATTTTGCATGACTGCATATGTATAACTGACATCAAACTGCCTTCTCAATGAAGGGGGGATGGGAGAAATGGAGGAAGAGAATTTCTAACTCAAAAATTTTTCCATATACGTTAGAAATTTTTTTACAGGCAATTAGGAAAAAAAAATATTTATTTTTTTAAATCCAAAAAGCAAAGCCCTCCATATATGTCTGCACAGTTCAGCAAAATAAAAAAAAAAATGTCCACATTATCCATATCCAAAAATATGTCTCTTTCTGCGTTTCAAGTTCATCACCTTTCTGTCAGGAGATGAGGTGTGAAAACCTTTCTTTTCAAGACCATAACAGTAACCTCTTTCCTCTTATTAATTTGAAGAAAAAACAACAACGATGAATAAAAACACCCACAGGTCCTATCTCCAAAACTGACCGGAAGTAGATGGAATGATACTTGAACAGGAGTCTCCTCTACAGTATTCCCTTAAATATCCATCTAGTCCTCCCTTTGAAAACACCCAATGAAGAGGCATTCCCTAGGGGGAGGAAGACCATTTTACTTTTGCAGAGGTCTAATAACTAGGAGGCTTTTCCTTACATCTAGGCCAAACATGCCATTTAGTATCATCCTCCACTACTGTTTCCAACACAGTCAGGTGTCCTAGTGGATAGAGTGCTGGGCCTGGAGTCAGGAAGATCTATTTCAAATCTAGCTTCTGATAGTTACTGGCTGCAAGACCATGGAGAAGTCACTTAAGCTGTTTGCCCACTGAGTGTTGAAGGCTGGATTGGAACTCAGGTCTTCCAGGCTCCAGACCCAACACTCTATCTACTGCAATACTTAGCTGCCAGTAGTAGTAGTGGTGGTGGTAGTAGTAGTAGCAGCAGTTGTCATCATCGTCATCGTAGTGGTGGTGGTAGTGGTGGTGATAGTGGTAGTAATGGTGGTAGTAGTAGTAGTAGTGATACTTGGGTAGATTCCAGAGGCAGTTCTATTTGTGGTGTACTAACACAGAATTCAAACTATTTTCACAGAAGATTGAGGTAACTCAGCATGAGAGCCTTCAATTCCCATCTTCTGTGCCTCACAATTTCTGGTCATTACCTCCATTCTCTCTCCTCTACCTCTTCTGAGAAGGGTCTTTCTATTCCTTATTTAAACTAATCCCTCTATCTTTGCCCTACCTGTTTTGATACAAGAATCATTTCCTTCTCATGAATCTTCAATCTTCCTTTCTCTCTAGTTCCTGGCTATTTGTCTACATACATGTTCAGATTTCAATACTAAAAAAAGATTTTGGATTCCCTGTCACAAAGTGTGTTGAAAAATCTACATACTTTATGCCACCCCACTTCATCCCTAGCTACCTGCTTAAATACGCTTTTAGTGCCTCCTATTTTACTGAGAATTTGGTCTCAAAGATCACCCAACTACTTCCTCCTCACCAAATCTCTTTTGAAATGTCCCCTACCGCTTGCAGTGTTTGACAAGGAAGGAGACCATTCCCTCTTTCCATACACCTGCTTTCTCTGGACTCACAAGTCTCTCCCTAAACTGGTCCCTGCTTCTTCACCCCCTAATTTATACCATCTTTTCTGCCCTTCTTCATTGGTGTGCCACAAAGTTCTCTTAAAGGCTCTCGGGTTCTTCCTACATTCTTCCCTTGGCAACTTCATCATTCAGCAACAACCACATCCCATTACCTCAGTTCTCAGGAGGACACTGTACATAGGGCACTTTGCAAACCTGACAGTGCTTCATGAACACCAGCTGTTCTGGTAAAGAATATCCAAAAATCCTATCATGCTTTTTCAGCATTATCTCAATTATGTCTCTTCACTGTGCTTTGACCAAAAGCTACTCTAGTAGTCTACTCTGCTTTGACAGCTACTCTAGTCCTCAACACTGTTTCCTAATTTTTAATGTATTTATGTTATTGTGTGTTTTTTTCGATAATTCTTATTTTATCTCCAAAGCAGATGACTCTCTATGGGAGAGTAGGACCAACACCTCATCTAATTTTGGACCTTCTGTACACGACAGGTACAGCACGGTGTTTACTTAGCTGAAGTGGTTTTCTCCAACTAGACTAGTTATCCCTCACAGCAACAGCTGAACACTTGACCTTAAGGAGGAAGAAGTTACTAGATTTGGAAACAAAAAGGAACAGGCTCAGGGCTTGAAGCAGGTCACTCCCTCTCCCTGGGGGGCACTGCCCTTCTCGGGCCTCATCTCCAAGATCAGGAGCCCGTCACAGGGTCCCAAGGCCCTGGATTCTAAGCAGAAGATGACCCTTGGCACCCACTGACCACTAAGGAGGAATGTGAACATCAGCTCACAACGTACACAGCCCCAAAGCTTCTGCAGTCACTCGTTTCCTCTTTAGAACTAAGGGAGGAGGGGGGTCTCCTGCAGCTAGAAGCCTGTGATCCTGGGACCTAACTCAGCCTGTACCCGCACAAGAAGCCCCTTTCCAACCCAAGGCGCTCACACACCCCTCTAACAGCATGGCCTCTGAAGGCGGGGGCTACTATTATCCCTTTTTTACAGATGAGGAAACTGAGGCAGGCAGCCAGAGAGGAAGAGCCTCGCGCAGTTAAGGAACGTCCGCAGGTGCAGGTGACCGCGGGTCTTCCCAAGGCCAAAGGCAGACCTGAAGGTCCGGGGCGTCCCCGCAGGCTCTAAAGGGCCCTCGTCGGAGACGTGACTCCGCTGAGAGCCCGATCACCCCGTTGTACAGATGAGGGGCCAGACCCGGACGGATAAGGGCAGACCAAGGCTCAGGACTCTGGGCATTATTCCCAGCGGGCTCCTCGGCAAAGGGGAGGGGGGCGCTCGGTCAGTAAGCGTCTGTTCACACGCGCTCAAGGCCGCAAAGCGGCCCGCTCAGGATCGGGGGCGCCGGGAGGGGCCCCGGTTTTAGGCCGCTCGGCAGCCGCGCGGCTCCTTGACTGTTTCTCGGCCGGTTAGATATAACGGGGAGGGAGGGCGCCCTCGACCTGGGCCGCCCCCCAGATCCCGAAAACTCGGGGAGAGGGGCGGGGTCGTCTCGGTCGAGATGTTCGTATAGGTTAAAGTTCACAGCGACGGGCAGGCCCGAAGACGAGCCCAGGCCAGGCAGGGGCGGAGAGAAGCGCAGGAGAGAGAAGAGAAAGGGGAGAAGAGGAGGGGGAGGGAAAGAAGGCCCCATCTCCTCCCCGCCCCCCTCCAGCGGCACCGCGCCGCACAAGCGCACTGGGACCGGGCCGGTGGGGGAGGGGAGGGAGCCGGGCCGGGCCGCCCCTCTGCGCCTGACCCAGGGCCCGCCCCGGCCCCGCTCCGCTCCGCTCCCCGGCCCCCGCCCCGCGGCCGCAGTAACAGCGGCGCCGGCCACAGCGCCGGCCCGGCCCCGCTCCCAGGACTCACCAACCGAGCGGCTGCGCCTCAGGCCCTGTCAGAGCGAGCTCCTCCACAGAAACGGCTCCAGGGAGCTCCCGAGCCAAGCACCGCGAGAGCGCGATCGAGCACGGGAGCGCGCGCCTCCGCGAGGCCACGCCCCCTGGCGCTCTAGCAGCCGAGCCAAGCTGCGGGAGCGCGTGACCCCGCCCCTCAGCACGCGGCAAGGCGAGGCTCCTCCTCCACTCGGAGCTCATGGCCCCGCCCCTCAGCGGGGGTCGAGGGTAGGACCGGCTCCTCTCTCAGAGCGCAGTGCCCCATCTTGCAGCACGCGGCGAGGGGAGAAGCCCCCTCCTCATCTCTCCCGAGTTCCACCGAGAGCCCAAGACCTTCAGCGATAGCATCTCAGGTCTAGAACGGAGAGGGACCTCGGAGGTGGTGGAATCCAAGCCCTTCGTTTTACAGAAAAAGAAACTGAGTCCCAGAGGGTGAGGGGACTCGTCCAAGGACTCACCGAGTCACCCCGGTAGAGAAGGAAGGCCCCAAGCGCTTATATACAGAAAGGTTGCGGGAGGAGTCTAGGGGTGATCTCCAGGGGGAGTTTGCGGAGGGTCTCCAAGAGTCAGATGAAGTCAGGATCCAGTGACTGAGGGTGGGGAGTTGCTCGAGGCTACCTGGGGACCACAGTCCATGACGGGCCAGGCCAGTTCTAGGGTGGGACAGGAGGTCAAGGGTGGGAAGTTGCTGGACGAGAGGGCTAGCTAAAGACTTGGGCAGAGCCACAGTGAAAGGCCCACGGCCCCAGGCCAATGCCTTCCGGGCTCCCGGAGCCTGCACCACGTCAGAAGGAGCCCCAGCCCTTCATCGTTATTTCTCTGGGGACCCAACGTTCAGGTCCTAGTAGGTAATGGGTAAGTGACTGGAGAAGGAGAGACTTACAGTAATATATGGAAGTCACCCTAGAGACACTTACGTTATGTGCAGGGGCACGGAAGGGGCATCCAGGGAAGGCCAGTGCTCCCTGGGAGGTCTGCTTATCCGGCTTTGGGGTCCACCTGGGGCTCCAGGGAGCTGGAGCAGCCAAGGCCCCCCACTGTACCCAGGGCCGTCCCAGGTTGTGTCACTCAGATCCTGCTCAGGTCAGTCACCTGTGATGTCCTTGGTCCTCTAAAACCCAGGACAAACCCCTACAGTATTTGCACCGGTTGCTTCCTCCCCTCCCCCACTGGAATGTCAGTGTATTGCAATGTAAAGTTCTCTGGATGGTGACTGCTTTTTTTCTTGTTTTTTAAGGTGTCCCCCTGGCTCCTTTTCTCGGTGGTGGGCACAGAGTGAATGCATAATCAATGCTGATTTTGATTGCCTGATTCCTCATTTTGCTCCCCTTCACCCACTCTAGGACTCAGCCAGACCAGACCAGACCAGACCAGACTATTCCTCCTTGTTATTTTTAAAGAGGCCCTGAGCTCAGGCCTGTGCCTTTACTTAACACCATTTCTTTTGTTCTGAATGCCCTCCCTCACCCTCTTCATTTCATGCATTTTCTGGGGCCTTCCTTGGAGCCTGGAATGCTCTCTCTCCTTATATCTATCCCCTTGTCTTCTCTGGCTTCCTTCAAGTCCAGTGACACTGGCCAGGACACCTAGCCCTCCAAAAGTCTCCCTCTTCATCTCACCTGTGAGCTGCCCTAGTTTCCTTCAAGTCTCAGCTAAAGTCCCACCTTCTTCAAGAAGCCTTCCCTGGTCCGGCTTCATCTTAATGCCTTAGCCCTAAGAGTCTCTTCTTTATCCCGTGTGTATCTTGTTTGTACTGAGGAGTCTGATTGTGGTCTCCCCACTTTGCACTCAAGGGCGGAGACTGTCTTTTGCCTTTCTGTGTATTTTCAGCAGCTAGCACCATGCCTAGCACAGAGTGGGCACTTTCTCGATGCTTGCTTTCTCGATGCTTGCTGATTTGACTGGTTAACTTCTGTTTTCTCTGCTAATGGTAACATCCTTCTGACCAGAAAGGACAAAGCCAAAAAGTGGAGAATAAGTGGGTAAAACCCAATATATAGAACAAAAAATGGAGAGAGAACTCAACTCCCTTTGACGCATTAGAGTCACAACATTAGAGTAGGAACAAACTTGAGAAGTCCGTCTGATCTGTGAGCATCTCCTCCTTTATGTATTTGCCAAATGACCATTCAGCTTTTGCTTGAAGGCCCCTGGTGAGGGGGAAACCACCACTTCACAATGCTGGCCATGCCACATTCTGACTGCTCCAACTGTGAGGAAGGTAAGTCACCCAAGTCTTTGGTGTCACGGTACTGAAAGAGAACTGGAAAGTACTGAAAGGATTTCAAAGGTGGTTACTGAGTCACTGACAGATGTTTGAAAGGTCCTAGGAATGAAATAGTGCCTTAGGGATGGAGAGAGGCAAAATGCCCCAATTTTTGAAAAGGAAGGAAAGAAGGAAGTATGAGAAATGGCAAAGGGTTAAGTTTCTGCAGAACCGCTAAAAGCTACTAAGGTAAAGGCTATTGATAACACATTGTGAGAAAGATGGAGTCAAGTTTCCATAGAACTGCTATACATCACTAAAGTAAAATAACAGAAGTTAATATGTCGCAGGTGGACCTGACCAGTCAGAAAGTAGACAGCTGCCTGGGGACTCTCAGGCCAGGATAAGGACAGATCTGCTCTGAACCAGTGAGAGGTCAATGACCTTGTGTATATTATCTGACACACCCAGCATAGAATTAGAGCCTTGTTAGCAACACCTGGGATGTATGATAATGTATGCTTATGGAGGGGCATACCCTGAAGAGAAGGAACCACTCCATCCTCCAGAAGGGCGTAGAACTAATGGCATAAAACTTGCTTGCTTTTGTACCCCCCACTCCTCCTTCCAAAAGAAGGGCGGAGGCCTCTTCTGGCCAGAGGTGTTCAGTTCTTCTGGATTTCTCCTTGATAAACTTCTTTTGATAACCAACCAGATTTTGATATCAATTGTGTTTGTGTTTCCAACGGAAGGAAGGAAGGAAGGAAGGAAGGAAGGAAGGAAGAAGGAAGGAAGAAAGGAAGGAAGAAAGAAAGAAAGAAAGAAAGAAAGAAAGAAAGAAAGAAAGAAAGAGAAAGAAAGAAAAAGAAATTGGAGACTGCAAAGTATGGGGTGGTCATGTTGACTACAATTCCTGGCAAAACTCCAGACCACTATTTAGAGTACAGTTAGTGACTATTCAGGAAAGGAAGTGAAGGTCACATAAATCCATTGTGATGGGTTACACCACATCGAGGACATTTCCTCTTCTCTCAGTATTTCCAGACAGAGTGAGTGAAAGGTGGAGTTCACCTAGATTTCAGAAAAACATTGAGCAGACATGTTTGTGCTTCGTAGTGAAGGCCTTTTGAGAGACTAATGTCCCTTTGGGATGAGGCGGTGACCTTGCAAATCTCCAGAGGTTGGAATGGTGGGAGTTCCCATCCCATGGTCAGGGTTACAGTTCCTTGGAGCAATTGCTGCTGATGACAGCATCTATGTGAAGATTTGAAAGATGAGGAAAGGACAAACTATGTCCACCTAGGAAAGGCCAGTTCAGAGAGCTGGGCAATTCCCTCAGGGAAAGTGTCAGTGATGGACTGCCCAGGAGCACCTATCATAGAATGCTTGAACTAATAGGAATTTCCTGAGGACTCCAGCAAGCGGGAATGCCTCCTCTGCCCTATGGGTTCCCCGAGTGTGTGCCACACTCTCTTTGTGCTTGACATTGAAGCCCACTCCTTCTGGGGACACTTATGCACACGAGGGGAGAGGCTACCCCCTCCAATCCCCTTTTGGTGGGGTTGTTTTTCTACACAGCTGTCTTCGATATGCCTGCTTAGTAACTACCCTATCTCAAAGCTTATATAGTCTGGCTGCTGACCAAAAGGACGCATATTAGTGTAGGCTCGTGAGTTACAATACTAGACCCCCCCCCAGGGTTACCCCTAGAATCCTGAAAGTAGAGGTAACCAACTCCCCTTCGGGGACCTGGCCCAGTAGTCTGAGTGGGGATTTCAGAGTTGTTGTTCAGCTGTTGTTCAGTGGTGTCTGATACTTTGTGACCCCATCTGGGGCTTTCTTGGCAAAGATACTGGAGTGGTTGGCCATGTCCTTCTCTAGCTCATTTTACAGGTGAGAAAACTGAGGCAGACAGGGCAAAGTAACTTTCCCAGTGACTTACACAGCTACTAAGCATCTGAAGTCAGATTTGAGCTCAAGAAGATGAGTCTTCCTGATTCCAAGCCTATGCTCTGTCCAGTAACTGCCACTGACTACAGCTGGGGGAGGGGGAGACATATTTTCTAAAAACAGAAGGAACAGAGACCAAAAGTAAGTATCTTTCTTATTCTTACTTTACTTATTCTTTTGTTCAAATTTTGTGCAGGCCTGCAGGCTCCTAAGACTCCCCAGTCCCCTGTATGGGGAGCCCCCAGGGTTTGGGGGTGGGTGGCTACCTGTAATGTTAATGAGATTGAAGATCTTCCTTGTGTATTAATAAGCCTCCCATGGAGCCCATCAAGGGAAACTTGCTTAGGGGAGGCTCACTTGTAGAAAGGCTTTCACACCTTTTGCTAATTTCTAATTAGGCCCTAAGTCAAGAGGGATGGGATGCCTTTTGGCTCTGAGAAGTGTGTATGTACTATGAGTCGGTATTTTGCTTTGGGGGCTCACTTATGAGAAGGAACTTGTGATTCCCTGGTCCAGATTCGGAGTGGCTGCATGTTCAGAGCTTTCCTTCTGGTCAGATGTAAATGCTCTCTTGATCCAGGGATGTATGTTGTGTTTGTCCTTCGTTTATGAAGAGGACCATGGCTTCAGAGAAGTGATGCCGTGACTTGCAGTTGACTTTGATTTGAGTGAGGCAGGGCTGTGCAAGGTCACCAGCCTCACTTTCTCCTCCAGAACCATCTGGATCCAGTGACCTGATATTCATCAGCATGACTGGAGATGGCCCAGGATGCAATGGGAGACTCTGGCCCTTTTAGGCTAAGGCCTTTTTGGGTTCTCACTTAGAGTGAGGTAACACTCATTCAGTGAATAGACCTCTTTAAGAAGTGAGACAAGGAATGGACCCTTTAATTAGAAAAAGAGAAAAAGAAAAAAAAATCATGCTAGGAGGGTTAGACCCTCAAGCTTGCAGTTCCAAAGAGAAACCATTACCATTGACATTCACTCTAAGCCAAGAGGGCCCAATAAACAGCCATTAAGTGGAGCTTCGGCAGAGACCTATTGCGTTCCAGTCTATGAGTTTCAGAGTGAACTGGAATTGAGGTTTTGTGAAAGGAGGGAAGGAAGGAAGGAGGGAGGGAGGGAGAGAAGGAGGGAGGAAGAAAGGAAGAAAGGAAAAATATATAGCACTGTTGCTTTGATTCAGGCAGTCAGAGCCCTGTCTGTTGGCCTTTATTTCCCTGCTTGTATTTTCTCTGAAGTTCAGGATGCTGACTTGCCCCGAACTAGTGAATATAATTAAAAAAGATTGTTGACTCCCTAAACATCTATCTTTCCTAGTAAAGCAAATCTGAGTTCCTGTACTGGAAGCCATCCTGGGTATGCCAGTGTGGTTGCTAGACATTGCCCAGGTCTATAGACTCCTCCTTGTCTCTTTGGGAAAAGAGACCCTGGGGTCAGGTGGACAGCACTGGGATGCAGCTTGTCTCACTCAGAGGTCGATGGCACTCATCAGGGAAGCAGCTGAGGGGACTGGAATCCTTAAGGGAATTGCCCAGGGCTTCCTGGGGCTTCAGGGTCTCCTCTGCCCAGGGGTTGGCTCCTTAGGACTGGAAGGTTTGGGAAAAACCCCGGGGCCAGGCTTAACTGGGAAAGAAGAGGATGAAGAAGAGGAAGGTCTGGGACTCTTGCAGTGCAATTTCTTCTTGGCTGGGGTAAGCTCTGAGGGGCTCCCCTCTAGGACAGCTTCCTTGGGGACAGGGGATGGGATAAGGACCCTTTTCAGTGCCACCTCGGGGTCGTATGGGAGGCCAGTCCTGGTCAACTCTTGTCCATTGGCCACCCAAACTCCTCCATGGGAGACTGGGGGAGGGGGAGCACCCAAGAGAAATCACAGAATGAGAAAAGAGTTACTAAATGTGAGAAATAATTCATTCAGGTTCAGGAGGGATGGAGATAAAAGTTAAGTTTGTTACATGGGACCGACCGCAGTAGGTGGCAGATGTCTCATGAAATAGTCTATAGAAACAAAAGCAGGGCTTAAAAACCTATGCCCAGCTGCAAAGTCAGTCCTCTGTCTCCCCACTGGCTGGGTAATACAGGGTAATGCGTCATTCCGATACTCCTGGTGTGTGCCCCCTTCGGCTGCATGCATCGTATGACCACCCAGATGAAGCTTTATTCCCCGCAGAGGAGATGTTAATGTTCATAAGCTTATTACACATGAACATTCCAAGCAAGACTTAACTTTCACTCTGCTTAGCTGACTTCTGACTTCCAAACAAGATAAAACCAGGCAGATCTTTGCTTTGCCTGTTTATCTTCTGTGCGAGATGTAACTCCTTCCTTATGTCTCCCATTCTGCTGACTGTTACTCTGAATTTATGGAAACAAATTTCTCCCTTACATCTCTCAATTTCCCTCTTCTTCTGGGGGAAGACAGCCTAGTACTAACCTGTGGTGAGAGTCTTCCTCTTTAAATGTCCCCTCCGTAATGGCCACAGGCAGAGACATTCTGCTGATTAGCCTGCCCTCTTCTACCATCAACTTATTCTCCTGCATTTGCTGCAAGTCGAAAGGCTTTCTGGTATGTTTGGATCCCTAGATTTCATAAGTTGTATATTACATAATGTATGCGGAAACAAACATTTTAGTTGTTCCTCACACTAAGTAATTAGTACATGCCAGCCATCGGGAACATAGAGTGAAAATCAGAATGAAACCTGATCTCAAGGAGCTCACATTAATGCAGGAGACGAGAACTATAATAATAACTGTTAGTAATGACAGATAAGTAGCAATTGTAATTATAGTTATGACAGGCCATACTTCTGGCGGTGATGATGGCATTTATACAGGGCTAGGGCCTAGCTACATTGTTATCCTTTTGCTTTTGCTACATTCCCGGACTATGTCCTCTCTGGGTCGTATATTTCTGGTCTCTTCCTCTATTTTTCTTTTTCTGTTCAAGTCTTCTTTGGTAATACAATGCGACCCATGGGCTCCTACTATATGCTTCTCCATTTGTTTTGGGGGTGGCCTTCAACTTTAATTCGTCTCCTTCTTGCTTTTTCTGTAAAGTGTTAAATAGTTAAATGGACCTGGGGTGCTAGTTACTGGCCATCTCCAACAGGAAGAAGACAACTGGTCTTCTGATAGGGAGAAAGGATACCCCTTTCCTTCAGGGTCCCCTGAGGGGCACAGATGTATTCTGCTTGGCTCTAAGAGACCAGAGCCAGAGAGCCTGTGTCATGACATCCTGAAAGACTCACCCCAGGTGCCACTTCTTGCAAGAAGCCTTTCCTGATAACCCCATGTTTAGTGCTATCACCCCTTTGTCAATCAAATTATAGACCGGGATTTGGTGGGGGGTTGGAGAATGGCCAGTGAGAGCCAAGGCCTGTGAGGACATCCATGTCACTGTGTTCTCGTTAGCCAGTCCTCCTTTACGTTTGTTTATCTGTATCGATATTATTAAGCAGAGGTTTCAGATGGCACTGGGATATGCTCAAGAAAATACATAAAAATAAAATACAACACCGAAACTTAATTTGTGGTTTTCTAAGTCAGTATGCCACTTCAGAGATCCGTCTGAGTCTGACGCCATTGTTGTAACAAGACAGGTGGGCAGAGAAGAGAGAAGACTGAGTTTGAACTTGGATATCAGAGTTCAAATCCTGCTTTTATCCCTGGCTGTATTTTTTGTTTGTCTCTTGACAAACCTCTAAGAGCCTGTGATGCTATGAGTTTTCCTGTGATGTCACAGGCAGTTCTGATCTGCTTTTGAGGAGGCATTTTCCTATACTGAAGTATTTCTTTAGTAGAAAAAATGTAAGCTCCTTGAGGTCAGGGCCAGTTTTTCCATTTTGTCTTTGCTTTTCCTCTTGCTTAGCATTGTCCTTGTAAATAATAGCTCCTTGTTGAATTAAGCTCACAGAATCAGAAAATTGATGATTGGAGACTTTCAAACAGAGGCTAGATGATCGCTTGTTAAATATGTTCCAGTGGGGTTTCCTTTTGGGCCATAGGTTGTGCTCTGTACTTGATGAGGACTCTTCTAAATCTAGATTTTCTGATTCTATGAATTTAATTAAATTCTGGAAGTATCCCATTACCCTGATGAACAGTTCTAGTCATACAAAACCTGGAATTGAGTTGCATATTGTCACTTTACAACTTTTAGTCCAGACAGATGTGTGGTTTCATCAGTAATAGGGAACTCCCAATGTGGAAATATCCTGAAATTCATTTAAAAATTATTACTATTTTAATTTTTGGAGGGTTCCAGGAAGGTAGGGCAATTGGGGTTGTGACTTACCTAAGGTCACACAGCTAGTAAGTGTTAAGTATCTGAGGCCAAATTTGAACTCAGGTCCTCCTGACTCCAGGGTTGATGCTCCATTTGCTATGCCACTAGCTGGATCTAAAAGTTAATTTTTTTTTAGAGCCACCTCAAGTCCTGAGAAATTGATCTTTTAGTAGGGTTTAGAATTCCCTTTTCAGGGAAAAACATATAATTGATGCTGTTATTTCCCATTCAGACCACAAAGAGCAATGAGAAAAGAATTTAAAAAGAAAAAAAAAAGGATCTCCAAAAAAGACTTCTTTTAGACAAGGGAGAGAAAAATTTAAACAGAGAAAGGCACCAAAAGAGTTGCCTAAGGTAGCCTTACTGAGAATACTATTTTTCTAATTATTAGTGATCAGAACACTTTTTATATGACTATCGGTAGGTTGGATTTCTTCTGATAAATTTATTTATATATTTTGACCATTTTATCAATTAGGGAATGACCTTTATTCTTACAAATCTGAACCAGTTCTTATTTATGTTTTGGAAATGAGACTTTTATCAATTTTTGGCTGCCAGGAAAAGTTGCTTTAAATATTTTTGAACAGATGGGTCCTTTTCCTCTTTCTTTAACCTTTGTGGGACCACGGGCCTAGTAGTAAAATGGCTGGGTCAAAAAACATGCACAGTTTAGTAACTTTTTAGGGCTCCAAATTACTTTCCAGAATGGGTAGACCAGTTTGCAGCTTCAGCCACTATGCATTAATGTACCTGCTTTCCCACAGCCCTTGCTACATTTGTAATTTTCCTCTGTTGTCATCTTTGAAAGTCTGGTGGTTGAGGGTGGTACTTCATAATTGTTTTAATTTGCATTTCTCTAATAATTAGCAATTTAGAGAATTTTTATATGATTTTTGATAGCTTGGATTTCTTTCAAAATTGTTTGGAGATTGTCAGGGTGGTGGAGTGAGAGTAAGAATTTTTGCCTAGTTTTCCCAGACTCTCCACACTAGCCTAGAAAACACACCAAAGTGGATTCTAATTGGGAAAGCCAAGAGGGGAAAAAAATCACCGTAATTCAGTGATTCATTTTTACAGCCCGGGTAGCTTAAGAAGACAGACACTGGGGTGAGTGTTGACTAGGAGTGTGGTATTGTATAAAGCAGGCAGAAAAAAAGAATTCAAAAACCATGGAGCCAGAGTTGGGAACACACAAGATTTAGCAGCCACCACCATAAGTGAATAGAGGATTTGGAAAATAATGTTCTAGAAGGCAAAGGAGTTACGATTACAACCAAGAATAATCTACCCATAAAAACAATATAATCCTACAGGAAGAAAAATGAATATTTAATAAAGTGAAGGATTTTAAAGCATTCCTAATGAAAAGAACAGAGCTAAATGAAAAATGTAATATTCAAACACAGGACTTAAGAGAAACATAAAAATTTGAACACATAGGAAGATTACACATGTAGTCTCTCAGAGCTTTATCATCACTTGACCCAGGATTTATTCTATTAAGTTTAGATGATCTAAAAGGAAAAATGAAAGAGTGGCAAAGAGGAATACACTAGGGTGGGGGGAAAAGGAGAGGAAAAATATCTCAAATAAATGGGGCATGAAAGTAAAAGTTTATACCTCAAGGCTGCATTTGACCCTTTAGGTCCTCAAGTGTGGCTATTTGACTGAATCTAAACTTCACAAAACAAATCCCCTTAATAAAAGGATTTGTTTTGTAAAACTTGGATTCAGTCAAAAAGCTGCCCCAAATTTCCGATTATATTGATTAGTTTAATTTTTGGAAACAAATAGATAAACCATTGACTAGGTTGATTTAAAAAAAAAGAAAACCTAAATTACCAGTATCAAAAAGGAAAAAAGATGAATTCATGATCAACGAAGATGAAGTAAAAGTAATTCTTAGGAGCTACTTCATCCAATTGTATGCCAGTACAATTGACAATCCAAATGAAATAGATGGATATTCATGAAAATATATATCGTCCAGAGTACAGAAGTGGAAATAATTTAAACAACCCTATCTTAGAAAAAGAAACTGAACAAACCACAAATACATTCCCTAAGAAAAATATCCCAGGACCAGGCTGATTTACAAGTGAATTCTACCAAACATTTGAAGAACATTTAATTCCAATACTACATAAATTATTTGCAAAGATAAGTAAGGGATCCTACCAAATACTTTCTATGACACAAATGCGTTCCTAATACCTAAATTAAAGAGAATCAAAACAGAAAAGGAAAATTGTAGACCAAGTTCCCTCCTTGATCAATAAATAAACACCTACTCTATGCCAAGCACTCTTCTAAGTGGTAGAGTTGCAATGTACATTTCTGTGTGTATATATGCATCTATATCTTTATATCACAAAGATCATACACTGTGACCAGGCTAGATTTATATGAGGAATGCAAGGTTGGTTCAATAATAGGGGGAAAAATTATGCATATGTAAGTATAATTGACCATATTAACAACAAAAGCATAAAAAAACCCTTATGATTGTTTCAACAAATAGAGAAAAAGATTTTGACAAAATCCAGCATTCATTCCTGTTTAAAAAACACTTAAGAAGAATAGGAATAAACAATGGTTTTCTTAAAATAATAAGTGGTATCTATCTAAAACCAACAGTAAGCCTCATATATAATGGGGATGAACTCAAAATCTTTCCAATAAGATCAGAGTGAACAAGGGCATCTGTTAGCATCATTACTATAAAATATTGTACTAGAAATCCTAGCTATAGAAAAAGGAAAAAGACTCCTGTACAAAAATGTATTTATAACAGTTCTTTTTATGGTGGCAAATAATTGTAAGCTGAGGGCCCATCAATTGAGCAATGGCAAACAAGTTACGGTGTATGAATATGATGGAATACTACTTTGTTTTATGAAATGATCAAGTATATGGTTTCAGAGACACCTGGAAAGACTTGTATGAACTGATAGAAAATGAAGTGAGCAGAACCAAGAGAACAATTTATACAGTAACAGCAATATTGTAAAGGTAATCAATTTTTTAAAAATGTAGTCACTCTGATCAACAGAATGGCTGGCTGCAATTCTAAAAGACTCGTGATGAAACATGCCATTCATTTCCAGACAGAGAACTGGTTGACTCAGAATATAGATTGAAGTGTATTTTCTTCTATTTCCTTCTTTTTCTTGTTCTTTTTTTCTTGAAACATGGATAACATAGAAAAAAATTTTTGCATGTCTGTATATATTTGTAATGGATTTTGTTTTTCTTGCTTTTTCAATGAGTGGGGAAGGAAAAGAATTTGGAACAGAGACTAATATAAAATTAAATTTTTAGAAAGCTACCTGCTCATTTCCTTTGGACATTTACTATATATAAATTTGAATCTTGGAAATGAAACTTTTATCAGAGAAATTTACTATAAAAGTTAACAATATAGACATATAGTCTTTAGATAGGAAAACTTAATCCCATGTGAGCACATTATTTTGGAGTGATAGGACAATTCCTTAACACTTTGTGATTATACATCATAATTTTATATCCACCTCAACTGAGGTTCCTCATTTATGCTGTAGATTAAGTCTGATGAGGACAGCTTCAGTGCAACTCTTACTATGTCTATTTTCTGTTCCCAGAAGTTCCTGTTTTAATGGAAGACTTAGAAGGCAGAAAAGCAACCAACCAGATCTTGGTCATGGGGAAGCATGGGAAGAGATTGATGAGCAATGCGCCGTAGCAATAGTAAGTTTCATCCTTGTGCTGGATCCCACAGATGATCAAACACTATTATTGGATGCATCTTTGGTCCAAGAGAAATGTGTGGAGACCCAGGAAGCCTGGAACTTGTTTGAATCTGAACATAAATGGGAGGAGGAACTTGATGAAATCTGCTGGAAACAGCTAGATGCAAATCTGGGACAGATCATGGGTTTTCTTAACCATCACCTGAGTCCTAATTCTGGGGTGACATGGGAAGGATGTGTCTTTCAGGGGATGTGGCTGGGGTGTTGGGATACTTTAGCCCAGCCCAACTGAGATATCATTCGTGAGTGATCATAGGGTCAGAACAGCCACAGTCACAGCCAATTGAGCTGATCCCCACCCAAGATCATCAGGCTCCTCATGCGTTCATTGCCTTCACAGGACCAGTCTCACTGTGTCACCTGTTGGCTACAGGACCTGCATCCATCATGCTCTTGCAAACCATATATCATTTGGAAGTGAAATTAGTTCCATGGACACAATGTATAAACTGTTTTCAGTCAGAGCCCAGTCTCCCCATTGTATGGGGTTGTAGAGGGGAGGAGTCCCTAGATATTGAAATATGTTCAGCTTTTGCATGTGCTATATCATCTCAGTAAATATCAC
Source organism: Pseudochirops corinnae (assembly GCA_028646515.1). Taxonomy (NCBI): domain Eukaryota; kingdom Metazoa; phylum Chordata; class Mammalia; order Diprotodontia; family Pseudocheiridae; genus Pseudochirops; species Pseudochirops corinnae. Next base: position 353,180,897 of record CM053587.1, read on the forward strand.
TTTATTAAAAATAATCATGTGAATTGATCCATTAGAATTGGTCTAGTAGGGGAAACAGCAGAATGGGAGCTTGAGCCCACACAAATAGGAGAAGGCTCTTCTAACCTTTACTTCAGAGAAAGCCCCAGAACTCTGAGAGAAAATGAAGACTTTCTCAGTGAGCCAGTCTTTGGTGTAAGTAGGAGTTGGGATGAAGGCCTCAGACCTTTGTCTGGGACAGGCTTTCCTGGTCAGGAGTGACCAGGCTGGATTTATGGTCCCTTGGTTCCAACCCATTTCTGGCGAATGTTGTCTCACTTAAGTCAGTGCATTGTTTTCAATCCACTCTTGCAGTTAGATGTGTACACAGAGTCTTTGAATACTCAAATACTGAAATGGCAGGTTTTGTCCCCAAGATGCCATCTGTTTATAGGACAAAAGCTGGGGTTGACTCAGGAGAGGCCAACCCTGCCACATGTGTGAGGAAGTTGGCCTTTTCATCTGTTCCTTCTGGCTTTCTTCAAGTTCTAGCTGAAATCCCCAAACCTACAAGAAACATTTCTCTATCTCTCTTAATTCCAGTGCCTTCCCTTGATTAAGTATCTCCATTTCCCCCTTTATTTCCTTTTGTTTGTACAGAGTAATTTACATATTCTGTCTCTGTTCAAGCTCTAAGTTCCTTGAAATAAGGGGTTATCTTTTCCCTTGCTTTGTATTTCCAGTTCTTAGCATACTGCCTGGCACTCAGTCGGTATTTAACAAATGTTTGTTCATCGATTGGCTAACTGTTGCCAGTGCCAGGAGAGGAGAAAGTCAATCAATCAGTCAACTTTTGTTAAGACCCCACTGTGTCCCAGGCATTGTGCTCAGGGGTGGAAATGTTATTTCATTTAATAAACTCTAGTTAATTTCCTGGTAGACTCTGCTTAAGGGGATTGGCAGGCAATGAAGAGAAAAGACCACGGGGGCCTGTAGTACCTCAAGATGGGGTTGTTTTGGCCTCTCCAAGTGTACTTCATGGCTGTGCCCTTTCTTCCCATTGATTCTGGGCCCATTTGTGGGAGAGTCTCCTCAAGGCTCATGTGGGCAATTCTTTTAAATTGTTTTCCCCCAGCTATGCCCCTTAAATAAATTCCATTGCTTCAAGCTACTTGTGCCCTCTGTCTGACTACTGAACATAAAGACATTAGTGGGGTCTAGCACCATAATTTGAGGTGTGTGAACCTACGCATGATAATTAACCTTTTGTAGTTGTATCCCAGGGGTCCCAAGTTGCTAGTTCCATTGGGAACTAGGGGGAATGACAGACTTAATGATAATAACGGCAATAATGACAGGCATTTACGCAGCATAAATGTTTGCCCTTAATTCTCTTATTGGTCAATTCTCCTCTCACACTCACCTAGCAGGTTCTGGGTCATTTTTTTTTTTTTTTTTGCCTTTCCCTAGGAGTTAAGTATCTTCCTTGAGGTTTGCTTTCTACCCAGTCCTCTGTTCTCACCACTGGTAATTTCAATGTATACATTCAACTCATGAGATGTGAGGATGGAGGGCACTCCTGGTACAGGAGCATTCAGTGGGAACACACTGGGTTAGGAGATGGAGTACCCAATAGAAAGAATGGCAAGAAGGTTGAGCCTCCTAGACCACGATGGTAAGGGACAGGTGTTTAATAAGTTTGGAAAGGAAGACTGAGACCAAGTTGTGAAATACTTTGATAAAATGAGCAAACAAAAGAAAACAAGTTAATCCAGAACTGTTTGACCCAAATACAACCATCTTCTGTCAGCAAATCTCAGGAATCCCACAGCTACAAGAAGGACTCTGCTGGCTGTTTCAATGGCTCCACCTCTAGCCTTCACCATCTTCTATGCACGGAGCCTAGCACTCACCATAGTTAGCCAGCAGTGGACTCAATCACTGGACATTCTGGCACCTCCAGATTCCAATTAAGTAACATTCCCAGCTTTCTGAGAGGTCATTAGAACTTCCAGAGCTCTCGTTAGGTACAGAAATTCCTCAGTATACACCATCCTAGATAACCCTCCTTTTCTTTATTGTTCTCACCTCTCACTTCAGGAAATGGACGTGGAGTTGAGTTTTGAGGATGCTATTAATATTATAGTTATTTTATTTATTTTTTAGGTCTTTACACTTGTCAAATACAGGGTTATTATGTTTATTTGCTGCTATAAATTGTATTTCTTCTCTATTCCATTGATCTGCCTTTCTGTTTCTTGGCCTGTACCAGATAGTTTTGATAATTATTGCTTTATTATACAGTTTAAGATCTGGTACTGCTGAAACGCCTTCCCTTATATTTTTGTTCCCTTATATTATTTCCTTTCATATGCTTGATTGTTTTTCCAAATGAATTTTATCACTTTTTCTCATTTACATTCAAAGTCATAATTACTTTTTTGTGAAGTACGCTCCATCTTATTTTTACTCACTATTTTCCTTCTCAGCTTACCTTATGGGTTTGCCTTACCTTCTCCCCTTATCCTCTTATTCCTAATTTTAGCCAAGCCTCTAAAAGTTCCTCCCTTGTCTATTCATCCCTCAGTCTTAATCTAGATACACTTCTTAAAGTCTCTCTGACTCTATCCCCCAGTTTTCTCACCTCTCTAGAAGTTCAGAAGTTTTCTTAACCTCTTTATATGTATACATAGTTTCGTATTCAATTCAGGTGAGAGTTAAGTTCCAATGTTAGCAGCCCTCTACCCCACCCCTGGCTTCCTCTGTATTAGTTCTTTTTGTGCCCTCTTTTCATAAGATAGTTTCACTTTTTATCTTTTTCCTAACCAATTTTGTTTCTTAGAATCACTTCAGTCCCAACCTTTCTTTCAAACTACCTTAGTAATGATAACAGCTTTAAGAATAGCCCTCCTCCCCTACCCCTTTTTCTTGTATGTATTCATATCTTCTCTGTCCTTTGATCCTTTGTTTTCTGTCACTTTCTTTTAGCTTTCCTATGTCTGGGGAAGGGATGGGGCACACCTTGGAATCCTTGACTTTGAGCATCCATTTGGATTTCCAGGATTAGGTTTCTAGGTCCTGCTGGGCTTGACTGTGGATGGTCTATGATCTCAAGTTTGTCCTCAAAGCCAAGACATCCCATCTTCAATTTTGGGGGCTCTACAGTTCAGAAAGGGTCAAGGGGAGCAACTGGATGAGAAAGAGAGATGAGGAAGCCTAGCCTCCTGTTTCTCCAGTTGATCTCTCTCCTATTCCAAGGCACCTGCCAACCTGACATAGCACTGGGGGTCATCCTTGCTCTGTAGAAGCTGCCAAGGACACGGCTCCAATCTTCCTTCCAGGGAGAGAGCAACTAGCAGCCAACAGGCCATAAACCCTGCCAATTATTTTCTTTTTAATTATCTTTCTTTTTTTATTGTTATTTTGTTCTTGTATTCCAGAATAGTATTCACATAGAATCCATCTTAGGACAAGTTGCTATCTCATGATTACCCCTGTACATTTAATGTTCTACTGGGGACAATGACTGTTTCTTATAATTGAAGAAGAGATTGGGACATCAAATCATCTTACATAAATTCAGGAAAGCATCCTTGAGACCAGTCCAGGAGTCCACAGGATGATGTGTAACTCATCTGATCTCAACAGAGTTTTCTTTTTGTACTGGTTTCTCTTTTTCTTTCTATAAAATAATTTTGTTGATATTTTCTATTTGTTAAATCACTATAGTATTCCATGTACACCACTGCATTATGGAGCTGTGAATTAGTCAATAATCTCAGTTCCCTGATGGATTTTACCTCCCTTGTATGGTCCAGTCCTTTATAGATTAGTTCTGAATAAAAAAAAAAAAAATCAGCTGCTCATTACCTGAAGATGCAGTCAGCCATTCTGGAGAACAATCTGGAGCTATGACTCAAAGGGCAATACAACTGTACACTTTTTGGCTCAGAAAATTGCTACTACATATGTATCCAAACAGATAAAAGAAAAAAAAAGACATGTAAAAATATTTGTAGCAGCATCTTTTCCAGTGGCAAGGAATTGGAAACTGAGAGGATATCCATCTATTGGGAAATGGCTAAACAAATTATGATATAAGAATATGAAGGACTACTACTGTGCTATGAGAAATGATGAAGGGGAGTCTTCCCAACAATCTGAGAAGACATTAACAGATGCAAAGTGAAGTGAGAAGAATGAGAAGTCCAATGTACACAATAGTGGCCATATTGTAAAGATAATCAACTGTGAAGGACTTGACAACTCTGACCAATACAATATTTCACCACAGACAATGAAAATGCTACCCACCTCCAGATAGAAAATGGATGGACTCAGAATGCAGATTGAAGCATATATTTTTTTCTATTTGTTTTGCACATAGCTAATGGGAAAAATATTTTTCATGACTTCATATGTATAATGAGTATCCTATTTCTTGTCTTGTCAATGGGTAGGGAAGGGATGGAGGGAGGAAAATAATTTGGAACTGAAAATAAAAATGAGATTTAAAAATATAAATAATCAACTTTCTCGTACAAAAAATGATTACATTCAGATGAAGGAATTGCTGTTCATGAATATGAGTGGAAAGCTTGTGGATGACCAAGGGCAATGTCTGTCTCCTTTTACAGGTGAGGTGGAGTTGAGGAATAGATCATGTGAACTGAGGAACTGGGAAGTTATGGCATTGAAGGGACCATCAGTAGTTATGTTGAGTTATGTTAAAAAAAATAGAAATAGTACAAAAATTGATGTGCAGAGAAATACTGTGAGTCAGATATTGGATTCAGTTATGAAGGAGGGGAAATGTTCAAGATAGGGATAACATAGGCAGGAGAAAATTGGATTGGCTGCTGGCTGCCTGATTTTGGATGAGAGAGAGAGAAAGAGAGAGAGAAGGAGGGAGGGAAGGAAGGATGGAGGGAGGAAGGAATGTTGAATGATGAATGCTGACAGAGAGCCTAGAAGCAGCAATGAGGTAGTAAAAAAAAAAAATTCTGAAGTCCTCACTCCAACAAATAAATTAGGTGATAAAGGGACATGACAGAATGTATAACCGGTCCTGGAAAGTGTGATGAAGGAAGGATTTTCATCTGGAGAAAAGTAAGTCTCAGAGTGTGCTAGAACATGAAAGGAGAATGAAGGAAGAAGGTTTATGATGAAAGGAGGATTGTTTATTATGCAGCAGACATTCCAAACACCACAGTGAAAGGGAGGATGAAATATTGAGTAGAACATTAATGGGAATTTTGAAATAGATAAAAATGAGGAAGGAGAAACATGATATTGAAGAGGGGGGTGCTATTTGGAAGCTGGGAGTTCAGTGTTACTGAGATTGTTCAAATAAAAATGGGTGGTAGTGTCCAAATATTTTGGTATCAGTCTAGGCAGTATGTCAGTGAATGACAGTGTCTGTTGAAGAAGACAGGTGATTAAAAATGTCACTGTCATTCCTCAATCCTGACTTTATGGTAAATAGTGTTTCCACATCTTGAGAAAACTCAGGAAGCTCATCTCAGGACAGGCACAGACAGGAAGAAATATGGTGTGGAATTCTACAGTCCTGAACAGGAGACAGGTGGAATGTCATAGGGTTCCTGCTACATTGTTATACTTATCTTTAAAACTGATCATGACTCTGGTAGAAATTAGCAGGCATAGATGCAGAGTGATTCCTGCCCCTGTGATCTACTTTATTCTTGATATTTTCCTGAATGTTTCTGTCTAGTTTCAGCAGAATCATGTAACACTTGGGAATAAAGATGCAGCTCATTAACCCAGCACTGGATGCCAGGATGGAGAAGATTTCCACAGTAACCATGGCCTTCCCCTTTGTGCTTTGGTATGTTGGGAGGAAGGAAATCCAAACACTGCAGAACACCAGCATGCTGAATGTGATGAACTTGGCTTCATTGAAGGTGTCAGGGAGGTTCCTGGCCAGGAAAGCCAGTGTGAAACTGCACAGAGATAGGAATCCCATGTAGCCCAGGACAGAGTAGAAGGCAATGACAGAGCCCTCATTGCATCCAATGATGATATGATGTGGCTCAGACTGTGTATCTATGTCTGGGAAAGGCGGGGAGATTCCCAACCAGATGCCACAGAGAATCACTTGAATCCCAGAACAGATGATGACGACAGAGTTGGCCACTCTGGATTGTACCCACATTCTACCTCTGCTACCTGGTGTTGTAAGCCTAAAAGCCAAGACTACCATGGTGGTTTTGGCCAAAATGGAGGACACAGCTACAGTGAACACAATCCCAAAAGTTGGTTGTCTAAGAAGGCAGGAGGTTGATGTAGGACGACCAATGAAGAGCAAGGAGCAGAGGAAACAAAAGTTGAGGGAGATGAGGAGAGTGTAGCTGAGAGTCCGGTTGTTGGCTTTCACTATGGGTGTGTGCTGAAACTTCACAAATACCCAGAGAATCACAGCTGTCATTAGAGAGAAAGAAAGAGCCACACAGTTTAGAGCCATCCCCAAAGGTTCTGAAAAATCCAGGAAGGTCTCAACCTTGGGGATGCATCCATTTCTTTCCTTATTAGGATATTCATCTTCTGGGCACTTCACACAGTGCTTCATATCTGCAAGGGACAAAAAGTTCTTAGGTTGTTAGATTCAACAAATTATTCCCATTTCCATTTACAGAAAAAATAGGCATAATTGCTCAATGTATTTCTTACTTCACAAAGCATGATATTTCTTTCTGTGGTGGAAGATGGTCATTGACAAGCAACCCAGTGCCCAACTCAGGTTCACTCTATTTATAATGATTATTTTTAAAGTTGATTTTATTTTATTTTTTAATACTCATCTTTTCTTATATAACACAAGCTTTTCCTATGAGTGCACTGTCTTAGCACAATGAATGAAGACACTAGTCATTTTATACTGTTCTCTTCATATTTTCTAAATCCATTGGATTGTAGCCATAACTCCAAATTTTGATAGTCTGAGAAGTTTGCCAGATATTAAGCAATAAATCAACGAGCCATTAACTGCCTACTGTGGGTCAGGTGCTTGAGTTTCAAAGACAGAGAGTGAAGTAATGCCCACTAATAAGGGCCCTACATTGTAATCAGATATGGCTAGTGGTACAACTTGCCTCTTTAAAAATGATCTTTATGGTGATGTCCAGCAAATGTATAATACTTTGCATGTAAGTATGGCGGTCACATGAGTAAATCAGTCAAATCATACCCCTTTACTAAATTAAGTCATAATGGGCTATTCCTTCATCTTGTAATGATACATCTCAACTGCTCACTACATGTGTAAGCAGTGAATGGATACATCTTTAGATGTGACAGGCAAGTGGATTGGGATAGTTGAGGGGCTTGGCCTCATTTTCAAGAGCCTGTACAATTTCAGGAAGCTATTTGGCAAAGTAAATACTAGTTCTTGGTATTGGATGGAAGACACACTATTTGAGACAAACTGCAGGATGTAATGGATTAGATTAATCACTCCTATGGCCAAGGGAGCCTTGCCAACTATGAAGGATCAGGAGGACTCAGACTTCTTTCTCTGGCATGGCTTATCTCCAGCATAATGGCTAACCACTTTATCTGAAGTGAAGGACAGATGTGATATTGAGAGGAAAGGAGATTTATAGCTCTTCTAATTGTGACAGTCATTCTCAACCTTCCTAATGACGTGACCCTTTAATACTTGTATGTGGGCATATCTGCATGTGGGTGGACCCGCCTGGAGACGGATAGAGGAGCAGGGTCTCAGTTCCTAAGACCATCGGAAATATGTGTTTTCTCATGGTTTTAGGTGACCCCGTTCGACCCCCAAAGCGGTTGCAACCCACAGGTTGAGAACCGCTGGTCTAGAAGAAGAAAAAAAAAGCTACATTATACCTGAGAACAGATGTTTAGAACTCTACCAAAAAGATTTGCAGGAGTTGTGAATTACCCTCCCCCCTCCCCACACACACCTTGTTACATTGCTCTTAAAGTTTGACCTCATTTCATCCGAGGGGTTTTCTTTTTTGGGATCTTTAT
>CM053587.1:353188970-353199178 GCA_028646515.1 Pseudochirops corinnae
ACATTGCCTTCTATGTTTTCATTTGTTTGGATCTGTTTTATATTATTTTGATTTCTCATAAAGTCATTAGCTTCCAATTGCTCCAATCTAACTTTGAAGGAGTTATTCTCTTCAATGAGCTTTTGAAATTCCTTTTCTATCTGGCAAGTTTGGCTTTTTAAGGCATTCTTTTTCTCACTGACTTCTTGGGCCTCTTTTGCCATTTGAGTTAGTCTATTTTTTAAGGTGTTATTTTCTTCAGTGTATTTTTGGGTCTCCTTTAGCAGGCTGTTGATTTGTTTTTCATGATTTTCTTGTATCAGTCTTATTTTTCTTCACAATTTTTCCTTCACTTCTCTTACTTGATTTTCAAAATCCTTTTTGAGCTCCTCCATGGCCTATAACCAGTTCATATTTTTCTTGGATGTTTTTGATGCAGGAGTTCTGACTTTGCTATCTTCCTCCTTCTCCATGCCTTGATCCTTTTTGTCCCTCAAAAAGGAATCTATGATAGTTTGATTGCATTTCTTGGGCTTGCTCATCTTGCCAGTCAATAACTTGACCTTTGAGCTCTTTACCACAGTAGAACTCTGCTTCCAGAACGGAGAGAGCTTTTTCCCAAATCTCTGCAGTTTTCGCAGCTTCTGGAGCTATTAGTTGGATGTCCTCTCTACAGACACCCCAAGCTCTGGCTCACTGGTCACACACCCCAGGACCACCACCCAAGACTGTGATCCAAATCCAAGGAGGTTAAAGCAAGAGCAGTTACCCTCTGAATGGTTCCTTGGTCCCCCTGCAATCTGCAAGCCAGGACCTCCTGAGGCAGCCAGGCAGCTGCAGCTGCAGCTGCATAGCTGCCATGCCTCCGCTGCTTCTCACCCTGGGGGTAAGGGCTGGACCGTGCTCTTGGTCCCCCTGTTCCCACAGAGTTCCACATTGGCCTTTTACTTTCTTTTTTGGTATCTATGGATTGATAAGTCTGGAAACTTCCACAGCTGCTGGTGATTCTCTCTTCTGAAGTCTGCTCCAGGTGTACAGTTGGTGGGGGCTGCCCTGGGGCCAGGGAACTGCATGGCTCACATGGGGCTGTGCTCGGCTCCCAGCCTGGTGCAACAGATCCTTCCTGTAGGCCTGCTGGGCTTCTTTCAGCGGGAGCTTTTTTTCTCTTTGTCTCCTTGTGGGTTCTGTAGCTCTAAAGTTTGTTTTGAGTCATTTTTTTTACATGTATTAGGAGATATTGAAGCTGGAACCTGCACCAAGTTTGTGCTTCTACTCTGCCATCTTGATTCCCTTAAAGTTTTTTTGTGAATGTTGAACTCAGAATGTCCTTAAACTCAGCTCTACACAATCACAAATATTTTGCAGAGCACATACTCCTCCTCACTCCAGCTAACTATCCCATTGCACTTGAAAACATAACAGGACCAAGTAAATATGTTTAAGAAAGAGATAGGGAAAGATAGCTCCTTTTTTCATTTTTTTGGTTTTATTTTGAATAGTCAAGTGATACTAGACACCAAATTCTAACCATGTATTCAATCCACTTGCTCTTAGCTCTGAACTTTCCCAAACTCATTTTGTTCCTGTATATCTTATTCTTCAGGTAGTGATAGAGCTGTTATGTAATCCTAGCACTAAACATCAGTTTATTTGGTCCAGTGTAGAAGGAAAACTATCTGCAGGCACTTACTCATCTGATTGGAGATCTCCCCCTCAGGGCACAGAGAGCAGTTGAAGCAGCAGATGGGTTGTCCCTCCAGTGGGATTTGCCTGAATCCAGGACGACAATTCTCACTGCATGTGGAATGGGGAATCTAGTGAAAAGGAAGTAAAATGAATGATGATTCTGGAAACTAACAGGACAGAGCATGGTATACATTATCAGAGAGTGAATGGTATTGATTTGGGGCAAAGAAAACTTATTCTGTGGGAGAGACAGCAGAATTGTTCATACATCAATGGAATGTGTCCAGAAGGAGTACTGACCTGTGTTGAAAAGAGAGACCTGGATGCTAGTCCCATTTCTTCCACTTGCTGAGGAAAACTGCCTGAGACTTTTAAACTTCATGAACTTTAATCATTTGTAGAAGTAGGAGTTTGAACAAGATACTGTCTCAGGGTTCTTATCTATCTAGAATTTTGTAATTCTCAGTGTCAACATATTTTTTTTTTTTTGGTTATGATACAAATTACTAAAGGGAATATAAGTGATTGACTTTCAATATATTTAATCAGCCTGCATGTGGGATGCAGATAACTCAAAGATGATACTGATTTCATTGTTCAATTTAATGGAAAAGGTAAATTTCACAGTCCTATAGCGAAACAACTTGTTGGGTTTAGAAATGGAATGTGTTTCAGAAATTATATGTGAAACTCATGGCTCCATAGAGATATGATGATTGAATGAAATGTTTTCACTGAATTAAGATGAATGGTTGGGTGTCATCATTCACAAAAATGGTAGATATTTGACAAAAACACTGGCCTTGGGATCAGAGGACGTTGGGTCAATCACTACCTTTGTGTTTCAGCTTCTTATTTCTGTCAAATAACATGGCTGAGCAAGATGAGCTCTGAAGTCCATTTCATCTCTATCTTCAATGGTGCTAACCATTCCAAGTTTAAAATCACCTGATAGACTGGTTATTTGACTTTTTTTTACCAATATGCTTGCTGCAAAGGGAAAAGAAATCAGTGTTCAGAGAGCATTTTCTACCTGTAAAAAGGCTGAAATTGCAATTATTTCTGACCTCATAATATGTAAAGCTCCACACTATGGCCTCCTCATTAATGGTGAAATCTTGGCCAGGTTCAGCCTTGGGGATAAACTGTCCAACTTTCACCAGGGCTTCAGCATCCACATCAAAGGTTACATAGTTCAGAATGTTATATTGAGCCTCAGGATTTCTATTCTCATCCATAAACACCTGGTCACCAGCACTGTTGTTAAATTGGATATTCTTTAGAAATGAATGGAGCTGTAAGAGAAGAGAAATCCCGATCAATACCTGGTGCCTAAGTTCAGTAGACCTCTGAGTTACTTGTGAGTTACTCAGAATTCAGTCCATAGTCAAGAAGATTTTATTAAGTACATATTATATTTTTGTAGCAATAGAAGAAATGAAGATGCAAAGGAAGATGAAATCAGTCTCTGTTCTCAAGGATCTTATATTGCAACTGTAGAGAAAAGATGCAGATAAATAAAAACATATGTAGTCTCTATAAGCTTGAATATTATCCATACTTGGATATTTGTCATTTTCCTGAAGAAGGCTACATTTTGCCTTCAAACTTTCAGGTATGTTATTGAAGGGGTCTTGGTTTCTCTATCCACTGCCATCAATTTAAGCTTCTCCCCTATTCTATTAAGCTCTTCCAAAAGTTAAACACAAGTGATTAGTGCCCCATTTCACTTAACCTATTAATATCAGTTAACTTTTACTTATTTCAAAGTTATAACAAGGATAGCTATTACAAAGCATTTCCCTCTGAAATAGGTGTATTACAATTTCCCACCTATCACTTCAGTCCTTAGGAAAAGTTGGTTCATACTTAAAGCATTTGCCTCTGTAATGACAAGCAAAGTAGGATTTTTTTGCTGTTTTTCTGGCTTGAGTCTCAGCCAATCAAATGCCTTTGATTGAGTCTTGCCTTTGACTGAATCAAGAATCTTTGATTGGAAACAATATATATTGTATTGCTTGGAAGGAGAAGATAGAGTAGAGAGAGGAACAGATCTGAGAGAGAGAAGGAAGTGTGAGCAGGCTAGGGGAACTTGTTTGTGGGGAGGCCTTAACAGAAAGAATGTTTGTGATGGTGGCATTCTGTCTGTTGATCTGTATTAATTTCTCAGACAGAATCCCTGTTGGTCGGTCTGTTTTAATTTCTCAGAAAGAAGCCCTGTCGGTCTCTGTTAATTTCTCAGACACAAACCTTGTGTGTCGGTCCTTATGAGTGAATTGAGCTGAAGAATGGGGATCTGCCCATGAGAAGGAGGCTTAGCTTAAGCTCCTTTTAAGAGCTGTTGAAGTGAATTGAAATGATGGTGTTGGCAATGTGTATAAATATTGTTGTAGCCCTATTAAGCTTTGTTTTCCTAGAAACAGAAGGACTTGACCCCCCGGAGCCTGCTTTCAGACTGGAGCTTGGAGTGGAGCAATCCCCCTGAGATGAGATATGGAGCAGGAGCAGAGAGCTCCCTACTTGTGAATCCAGGTGAGAATCAAGACTGGTCAGCCCACAGAGGAAGAGCCATGGGGTTTGGAAGTCAGTCTTGAATCAAGATGAGACCAGACTTTACTCGAACTCTGCTCTGTCTTGCTGCCTTGGAAACTCTAATTCCTCTCCATTTTCCATATCTTGCTCTGAAAACTGCAATCAAATTACCTCTACTATTGCCTCTGGAAAGGTCTGGTCAATGTACTGCCCTAATGCTCTCATCACCACTCCTGTGACTTATCAGAACAGAAGGGCCCAGCCTTCACTGATTTTCTGCACTAATTAACCAGGTCTTATCTGACTTCTGACTGCACCCTGCCCACACTGGCCTTCCCAAGGTACTGCCTCATGTTGCCAAATCAGGTCCCTTCCATTAGTACAAACCTTTACTTTGAACCTATGGAACTGCAGGTGTCACTTAACTATTGTGATAGCCAGATGTATGTGTTCTCTAGAAAAAGAAATGTATAGCCCTCATATAGTAACGCTAATTCTAGAAATTCAGTTGCTAGGAGAATGAGGAGGAGGGAAGATATTTTGACAATATTGGAGTTATTCTCCAAAGTCTTCTTCATTCCTTCATACTTAGGACTGTACAGTCTCTGCCCAAGCACAACTTTAACTGTTATATTATGACATTATATGGAGATTTCAAAACCAATATTGATTTATTCTAAGTTATCTGGGTTAATTCTCATTAAAAAAATCATTTATATTTTCCCAAATTATCCAGATAAAAGCCTGATTTAACTGTCATTCTTCACAGTTATGGGCAGATACTATTACTGGTGTTGGAGCAAATACTTTCTGCTTCATTTCTGTGATATTTTGCAGATGTTGCTCATCCGCGGGTCTCTAGATTCAATCTGCTCCAATTGCTTTTGACATGATATTTTATTTTGGGAAGTTCTTGAAATAAGAGATTTTCTGATTAGATCCCATAGCTGGTTTCCAGAACATGGCAGGGGATAACTCATTTCATTCTGCCTCGCTTGGACCAGTCCGAGTCAGTGCCTTCAGTGTGATGTAACGAACAAAGTGCTTAATATCAAATAAGGAAACCCTGCCTCAAACACTGTCACCCTGGACAACCTTTTCCACATTTCTCAGCTTCAGTTATCTCATCTATATTGTCAGAGTAATAGTAGAAACTAACTGTCATGGTTCTTCTAAAAGTGAAATAAAACAATGCATTGGAAGTGCTTTGCATTCTTGACATGCTACACAAATTTGGGCCATTATAATTATTTTGAGTAATAAAGTTTAGTAAGGGAATAGCAAGCTAGAGGTTGTTCTAATAAGGGCAGCCATCATTGTGAGGCCTATTTAAACCTTGGAATACAAGAATGATTTTGATAAAACTGGGATGACTATTCTGAGAAGACAAGTGAAGCGAGCCAAAGCACCGGATCCAGGAATCAGGCTGGTCCTAGTTAAGTTAGCTCTGGGTTTTTACTGTGCCTGGTTCAAAGTGACTAGTCCTGGCTGTAAATCAGTTTTTCTGGTATTCTATGATCCAGGGAGGTGCTCTGTTCTGGGATTACTGCCAGAAGGTGTTAAGCTCTCCCATACATTCTTAGATACTATTCGTATGGCTTGGAAATCATCAGAGGACATGGTTATCTTCAAGGCCTGGAACATTGACATCACCGTCTGGCATCTTGAAATTGAACAAAGTGACCAATAACTACTCATTAATCTCATTAGTCTATAAAACCTTGCTCATGCTGTCAATAAACTGATTGCTCGACAATCATGCCTGGACTACGATTTCTGGAACTTTCACAGGCTAGTGTCTGGTTAGAACTGGCTTAAGAAACCACTCATTTGGCACCCTCACAGGGACCTGAAAGAAGATACAAGGAAAGTGCCTTCCCTGGGACTCCAGAGAAAAGAAATCCTCATCAGAAGAGGTACCTCAGTGGCCACAGTGTTGTGGTAAGAGGTTAAGAAAGGGAAAATTTTGCCCTGTACCTAGCAGTTTTTAGGGCTAGAAAAGAAGTGGGCTATTAGAGAAAGCTTTTAGCAGTCTTAGGGCTAAAAAGAATCTCCAGGCTTAGTGATAGATGAGGGACTAGAAACATTAAGATAAGGACCCAGTCTCAGTAGAAAGCTGTCAGGAGAAAATGGGACAGGTACAAAGTGAAAGAAGAGACTGAGAATATTATCTTAGACTATTAAAAAGAATAGTAAAAGAAAGAGTACTCATCCCTAGCAGTCAATTACAAGAATTCATGGAGAAGAGGACAATGGACTTGGAAAATTGGGAACCAGACAGGAGGCATAGGAGTGAGACATTTATGGAGGAGGGAGTCCAGCATTTCCCCATTTCTGCCTTTTTTCTATGGAATATATTAATAATATGTTCAATATCAGAAATGAAAGTGCCAAAGGTGGCTCAAACCATTCAGTGTGATACAGCTGTCTCTATTAGAAACAGATTAAAAGAGAAGTATCAAGTAAGTCTTTCCTGGTAACTGTTTTAATTTTTTTAGGAGATCTATTATTTTGTAAGCTTTTGGATCCATTCTTCTGTTTTTCTGTAGCTATCTGCTTTGTTTTTTATTTCGGTGTGTAAATGAGTGTATAAGAGTAATTTGTCTTTCTGTAAGATTTAATATGCAGCTGGACTGCATGGAAATGTTATTATCTCATACCCTTGTATCCTCCCCCTCCCCTTATTGCCTGCCAGAATTTACAAACGGCTGGCGGGAGATGAGAGAGTACAAGAGGGAATAGGTGTTTCATTATATGATGATTATGGCAAAAGTGTAGAAGTGACAGGTTAGAATTAGAAAGAAATAAGGTAGGTGTGGTTTTAAAGGGGATTTTATCAAAGTCCAGCAAAAAAAAAAGATGACAGTAGGAAAAGCAAGGAAGTTTAAGTATGTAGCAGTGATAGGAGCATGGGTAGGAAGTTTAAGATAGGTATAAATTATTTGCTATTGAATAAGTGTGAACAGAAGTTATAAGAGAGAAGGCTTAGAGGAGCCAGGATGACTATAGTATACTTTAAGGGCTTTCATGTGGAAGAATTGAATTTCTCTGTGACAACAAAGGACATAGTTAGGAACAAAGAATGAAAAGTATGGAGACATCTGATTTTATTTGATGCAACAAGCAGACTTCTAGCCATAGATTCTCTTAATGTTTTTATTTAAAATAATTTGTGAAGTAAAACAAGCATTTCTATAACAGCACAATAAAAAAAATGATTGCACTTGAAACCCCAAATCAGTTATGTCCAACTTCCCATTCCATTCAAATATATAATAAAGTTATCATGTAAATTAACCATTTTCCCTCCTCTTGCTACCATTAGACTACCATTGTCTACCACTAGACACAAATGTATATGTATATATATATATGTATTTCTACATATACACACATGCATACATAAACATATGCACATATATGTAAAATTATTCTATCCATACTTCTATTTGTCAGTTCTTTCTCTGTGTTCAGATAGCATCTTTTTTCATATGTACTTTAGAGTAAATTTGGCTATTTATACTAGTCAAAATGACATTCACTCAAAGTCATTCTTAAAACGATGTTGCTTTTGCTGTATACACAGTTCCCTTCGTTCTGTGCATTTTGCTATTCATTATTCTATGCAAGTCATTCCATGTTTTCCTTTCTTTTTTTTGTTTTTGCTTGATTTTTGAAATAATGATGAATTTCAAAATGTTTAAGTGCCTACTATTTGCCAGGGACTGGGGGAAAATTCGGAAGTAAGGCAATATCTATTCTCAAGGAGCTTATATTCTAATGGGGGATCTGCAGCACATAGTGTGATGGTGGATTGTCAAGTGAGTTTTTGTCTGTTTCAAGTGAGTGCCTAATGACTGAGCAGATGGCAAGATGCCCTGGTAATGCTTGAGTAGATGAATATCTTTGGTCGAGAGCCACCTTGATAAAATGAGTTAGGTGAGTTTCTGTAGAGAAATTGTAACCATGCACAAAAGGCTAAAAAAAAAAAAAATCGTGCATGATTTTTTTTTTTTAGCCTTTTTGAGCTTTTTTTGAGGAGGGAAGCAAGAGGAGGGAAAATGGTTAACTTACATGATAACTTTATTATATATTTAAATGGAATGGGAAGTTGGACATAACTGATTTGGGGTTTCAAGTGCAATCATTTTTTTTTATTGTGCTGTTATAGAAATGCTTGTTTTACTCCACAAATTATTTTAAATAAAACCTTTACATTTGACATTTACCTTTTCTGTCCTGTTAGAAAATCTAATAGATTGAGTTAGTACCTCAGATTTGTTGTAATTCAATCAATAATGAGTTAGAATTTTTTGTTCATATTACTATAGATAACTTTGATTAATTCATCTGAAAACTGATTTGAATCTTTTGATCACTTATCAGTTGGGGAATGGCTCTTATTTTTATAAATTTTACTCAGTTCTCTTCATGTTTGAGAAATGAGGCCTTTATCAAAGAATCTGTCTTTTTATCCTGTCCCTCCTCAAAAGTCTATTTTGCTTGTGAACATTGTCTCTCTGAAACTGCTCTCCATTGGTCTCCTCCCATTTCTCGTATCACTATGTCTATACCAAATTTATATAAATATAAGTGTGTGTGTTTGTGTGTGTGTGTGTGTGTCTGTGTTTGACTAGGATATTCTTGGAGCTTTCATTTTATTATCTCTTTCAGGAGGTGGTCAGTGGATTCTTTCAAATTCTGTTTTACCCTCTGGATCTCAAATAATTAGGAAGCTTTATGGTTTCTTCAAATATAATGTATAGGCTCTTTTTAAAACACGGACTTCAGATAGTCCAATAATTCTAGAACTCTCTCTTTCAGATATTTTTCAGGTTAGTTGTTTTTCCAGTGAGATATTTGATATTTTCTTCTTTCCCTCCCTTTTTTGGACTTTGTCTTATTGTTTCGTGATGACTCATGGAGTTGGAATTATTTTCTTGAGTGAATTTTTGTACCTCCTTTTTCAATTGGTCTCTTCAAATGGAGCTACTTGATCATGTCTTAAACTCCATTCTGAATCTCACTGATTGACCAATAATTGTCCTAGACCAAGCCTTACTTTATTATTGTTTTGGTTTACAACCAAAAATAACTTACCTAGCAAAACTGAGTCTAATCCCTCAGGGAGGAAATGGATATTTAATGAAATATAGGATTTCCAAGTATTCTTGATAAAAAGCCAGAACGGAAGAGAAAATTTGTCATTTAAACACAACTCAAGAGAAGCTTTGAAAGGAAAACATGAAAGAGAAATCATGAGACCCAATAAGGTCAGTTTACATTCCTGTGTGGGAAGATGATACACATAACTCCTAAAATCATAGTGCTATAAGACCAAAAAGGTCTATATAGACAGGGAAAATAAGTAATAGTTGATTATGTTGGGAAGATCTTAAAAAAAAAAAAAAGAAGTGGTGAGAAAGAGGGACACACTGTGAGAAGGGAGAAAGGAAGGGAAAATTCAGAAAATTTCCTCACCTAAAAGAGGCTTGCAAGGAAGAGATTTTACTCTGGAACAAGAGGCAGGGGGCAACACTTGGACCTCACTCTCATAGAAATCGATTCAAAGAGGGAAGAATACACATTTACACAGGTGGATATAAAAATCTGTTTTACTCACCAGGCAAGTTGGAGGAGGTGATAAGAAAAAAAATGTTTGATAAAAGGGAGGATGGATTAAAGGAGGCAGTCCTTAAAAGAAAAACAGACTTTTGAGGAGAATGGATTAGAATCCAGAATCCAGCAATATATTGTTTACAAGAGACACACTTGAAACAGACACACTCAAAGGCAAAATAAGGGGCAGGATCCAAATCTGTTATGCTTCATCTGAAATGAAAAGGTAGAAATGGAAATCATGGAAATCATAATTCTTATACAAATTAAAAACAAAAATAGACCCAGCTAAAAGGATGATCAGGAAAACTATATTTTGCTAGGAAGGGACCATAGACAATGAAGTAAAACGAAAATATTTACAGGAAGCTTTTCTGATAAAGGCCTAATTT
>CM053587.1:353199678-353231095 GCA_028646515.1 Pseudochirops corinnae
AATATATATATATGTATACAATTATTATTATTATTGTTGTTGTTGTTGTTGTTGTTGTTGTTAACTACATCCAGCTGGGACTTAAGATACACAGGCATTGTGGTAGGGAGATCCATCCTGCCCTACTGGAAAGTCAAAGGGGTGATGGGAGAGGACATAGGAGAGAATAGATTGGGGGAGGGGTTATACAATAGGATGGCTGATTTGGGGTGGTGGGTAGGGGAAAGATGGGGAGAAAATTTGTAGCTCAAAATCTCATGGAAATGAATGATATAAACTAAAATAAATAAAAGTTAAAAAAAATAAGAAAAAAAAATAATGTGCTGTCCTGTAGACATCTTAAATTCCACATGTCCAAAACTAAACTCATTGTCTTCTTTCCCGCTCCAATCCTCCCTTCTTTTAACTTGCCTATTACTGTTGAGGGTACTTCTATACTCCTACTCATCCAGGCTTCCAACTAGGTGTCATCCTTCACTCTCCATTCTCTCTTATTCACCCATATACATTGTTATCAAATTCCATTGATTTTACATTCATAACATCTCTCATACTCACTTAATTCTCTCCTCTGACATTGCAACCACTCTGGTTCAGGCCCTCATCACTTCAAGTCTGGACTACTGCAATAGTGACATGGTGATTCTGTCTGCCACAAGTTTCTCCCACTACAGTACCTTCTCCACTCAGGTGCCAAAAAGATTTACTGAACTTTCTAGTTTGACTTTTATTCCTGACAAATTCCAGTGACTGTAAAACTGTAACAAATTCCAAGTATAGAACCCTCTTTGTTTTTACTTCAAAGTCCTACCTAATCTGTCTCCTGTCTTTCAAAAGAAATATGGGAGCCAGTGACACTGGCATCCTTGCTGTTCCTTCAACAAACACTGCACCTATTGGCTTCCAGCATTCTGGTTATATTTTGTGCCTCGAATATTCTCCCTCCTCCTCTATGCATCCTAAATGGCCCAGCTTTCTCAGTTCTCAGTTACAACTTCATACTCTAAAGAATACTCTGCACTATTTTAATGCTTTCTTTCTGTTGTTTCAAATTTATGCTTCATGCATCCTGCTTGTCCACATTTGTTTGCATGCTGTGTCCTCCATTAGACAGAACTACTTGAGATGAGAGACTGTCTTTTACCTTTTTTTTTGCATCCCCAGCCCTTAACACAGTGTGTAACACATAGTAGGCACTTAGTTAATCTTTGCTGACTGACTGGTTCCCAGCTCAAGTGAACTTTGAGAGGATCAGAGGCCATGCACTTCCTGGTCAGGTTGTGACTGCTTGGCAGTAGAGAACACAACTTTCAAGGAATATTACCTGCCATGGATGAGGCACCCAGCTTTCTCCCTCTATCATGAATCTTTCTTCTGATTTCATCAAGAACATTTCATGGAAGGTCCAAGCCACAGCATAGACACCATTGTAGATGGTGTAACTCAAGTCAGACATGGTCATGTCAAAGTAAAGCAAAGGCAGAGTCTCCAAGGAGGCATTTGGTGAACATTGCTCCTGCATCAGATTTTCAGGTTCGTTTGTACATCTGAATGCTGAGTGCCAGAATTCTTTCAGTACAACATCCTCTGAGTATTTATCAGGGTTGACAGTCCTGAGGAAAGACTTAAAACCTGGAACATCACTTGTTAGGTGTGAAAATGTAAGAGCCCCATGCAAATTGTAACCATCAGTGTATTGGGGTCTCATGGTAATGTCCCAGTGAGAGGTGGTGACCCACACCTTCATAATTGTGAGAAGAGGAAGTTGTGAATATCTCAAGATCATTAATGAATCTGTGTCACCATGAATACAAATAACTTTGGAGGTTGATACCATAATCCTGGGCATGAATGCCACTTGTGATTCTGTGTGTCTTCTCTCACTGACAGGGATCTTCTCTGTGAAGGCCACACAGACACCATTATTTGCCATCTCCAGTGTCATTTCTCGAAGGAATTCCTCACCTCTCAGATCATCTACTGTCACCAGAGATACCCATGTCCACCCAAAATGAGTCATCAATCTGACCAGACCTTTATGTAAAGAAGAGTCCCTGGGGGCCATCTGGTAAAGAGAAGGAAACTGAACCTTGTCACTCAGGATGGTATCAAATGGCCCAAAGGTGATCTGGATATGAAAGAAACATGGGAAAATCTGAGATCTAAAAATATAGTCATGATTAATGTCTAAATGTGGGGCTGAAACCAATCAACTCCAAAGTAGATATGATATGTTGACTTGGTGAGACCATTTGTCAATTAATCAAAGATCTTAGACTGTGACACATTCATTTTTTTCATATTCATAGCTTATTTACTTGAACACTGAATATTAAGTCAACTATATAAGAAAGCCATGAGCTACTGTGCAATAACATCTCATGAGCAGTTTAAAAGTTACCTTCCACAACAATCACATTATATTGTGTTGGACCTCTACTGAGATTGATAAATGAGACTATTACCTCCAGAGAACTTATACACAAACATAATTTTTCCAACTTGCCAAAAGATGGCACTAAATTTTAAACATTGTAGATTCCAAGTTGAACACTAGAATCAATCATGTAATGACTACGAATCATGTTTGAATTTCAAATTAATATAAAATCACTTTAACTGGTACATAGATGGTTCGTGCTCATTTTCCTTTCTTTTTGGAGAGGAGAAGGTAGGGCAAGTGGAGTTAAGTGACTTGCCCAGGGTCACATGGCTAGTTTTGTGTTAAGTGTCTGAGGCCATATTTGAACTCAGGTTCTCCTGACTGCAGGGCCAGTGTTCTGTTCACTGCGCCACCTAGCCACACTCATGCTCATAAGAATGTTGTGATCACTGAGAAACAGTAAGCATTCACTAAGGATAAATCATGTTCAAATAACCTCATCAATTTTTAAAAATTATATCATCTGATTAGTGGATTATGGAAATATAATATGTGTAAGGTATCTTGATTTCAGCAAACATTTTATAAACATTTTACTTATGTATTTGTGGTGAAATTGATCAGATAATATGGGTTGATGGTAGCAGCCTGATGTAGTTTTTACTCTTGGATGAACAAACTTATTTAAAGTCTGTTGACTGTTTCATGGATATAAGTCTGAAAGATAATATCTGTAGAGTCCCACATAGCTCCCTCATTTCTCTTTCCATTTCAATATGTTTAGTCATGGCTTATATGAAGACACAGATAAAGGGAACAACCATGATCACAATGTCATTCCCAAACTAGAATTAGTTCTTCTTCTCTTGTTCCATTGTTAGAATTGTGTCTGACTCTTCGTGATCCCATTTGGTGTTTTCTTGGCAAATATACTAGAGTGGTTTGTCATGTCCTTCTCTGGTATATTTTTACAGATGAGGAAACTGAGTCAAACAGAGTTAAGAGACTTGCCCAGAGTCACACATCTGGCAAGTGGCTGAAGCTGGATTTAAACTAACAAAGATGTCTTCCTGAGTCTAGACCTGGCACTCAATCCAGTGCACCACCTATCTGCCTCAGTAATTAATAGCAAAGGTCATTAAAGTGAAATTTAAAATGGAAGAATTGAAAATCTAGTATGAAAAAATGTCTAAAGGGGAAAAAAAATCAATTGAAGCTGAATGGATTGGCAGAAGGTAACAGAAGCTACATCTGTTAGCAGTATATGTGAAAAACTTAATGGAGTTTCTAACATGACCACAATATTCTAAAATAACAACTTAAATTATAAATATTTATAGTAATTCCTCTAGATCTCCAGACAACTTTAAGAGTTTTACTAGTCTCTGAATCTGAGAGCCATGACTATAGCCTGGTATAATGGATAGAGAACTTTCCTAGAGTCAGAGATACCCAGGATAATGGAGCACTTTTGACTTATAACCGTTGCATGATTCTGTGAAAGTTCCCTAATCTCTCACTAATCCCAGCAGTTCTCTAAGACTATAAATTGGCTATTTTTCCTGTCTGCTTTGCTAGAGGTTTCTCCCCACTGGGCATGTCTATAAAAACAAAATCATTAGTATACCCTCACAAAATACTTCGACTTGCCACTAACAGTGTAAGTTTCAGTTCCAGACAACAGATTTTTGTCTGAGAAAGAAGCTAAAAAAATAGAATGTATCCAGGAAAGAAGAACATAGGTGTGAGCAGTCTGAATCCCCTTTAATATGATAAACCCTAAAATTCTTTAATTCAGAAAAAAGACTCAGGCAAAAAAGTGCTAGCTGTCCGCAAATATTCAAAGGGGTGTTACTTGGGAGAGGCCCTGCTCCTGACTGATCTGCACAATAACAGATGGCAGAACTAGCAACAAATGTTGGAAGCTATAGGGAAGGAGATTTTTTTTTTTGGCTTTGAAAAGGTCACATTTATTTGCATATCCCACATCCTAGTTCTGGAATTTTATTTTTTAGTTTTTAATTAATTAAATTTTTTTATTTTTAAAATTTATTTGTTTACTTTTGGCTTACAACATTCAGTTCCATAGTACCTTAAGATTCAAATTTTCTCCCCCTCCCTTCCATGGTGAAATGCACTCAAATATAGGATCTACAATACAGAAGGAGATTTTTATAAAAATTTATTGTGAACTTAATCAGCTTTATCAGTGTAGAACAGTGGAAAGATTTGTCTCAAGAAGAATGGAACTCCCCAATCCAGAAATGATCAGGAAATGCCTAGATGACTCTGTGATGGCTTGCAGTAGGTTGATCAGTCACTAAGCATTTCTTAAACACCTCCTGTGCTCCAGGCACTGTGCTAAAAACTGAGTATACAAGAAGCAAAATACAAGAAGCCTCTGCCCTCAAAAAATTCATCATCTAATGTGGTGAAAAAGAAGTAAACAAATACAAACAAAACAAGGTATAAATAAAACAAATAGGAAACAATTAACAAAGGGAAGTCATGAGAATTATGAGGGATTGACAAAGACTTCCTGTCGAAAGTGGGATTTTAATTAGTACTTGAAGGAGACTGTAGGTAGAGATGAGTATGTGTACCAGATAGTCAAGAGAGCCAGCCAGAGCAGAGATATGGAGTGTCTTCTCCATGCAACAGAAAGAAGACCAGTGTTACTGAATCAAAGAGCATATGGTGGGGAGTAGGGTATAAGAGGACTGGGAAGACAGTGGAAAGGGTTACAATATGAAGTACTTAGAAAGCCAAACAGAAGATTCTGTATTTGATCCTGGAGGTGATATGGCTGTACTGGGGTTTATTGAATAAATGGGCAACATAGTCAGCACCATATCTTAGGAAAATCACTTTGGTGGCTAAATGGAAGGTGAATTTCACTAGAGAGAGACATGAGACAGGTGGATCCACCAGCTGGCTACTGTAATAGTCCAAGTGTGGGGTGATGATGGCCTGCATTAGGGTGGTGGCTGTATCAGAGGAGAGAAGGGGCTTATTTTAGAGATGTTGCAAAGGTTAAATCTATAGGTCTTTATGACAGACTGGACGTGGATGGTAAGAAATAGCAAGGCTGAAAGATTGCAAGATTGCAAGCCTAGAGGATGGGGAGGATGAATGTGTCCCAAACATTGTTAGAGAAGTTTAGAGGGAGGGAGATATTTGAGGGTAAGTTATGAGTTCAGTTTTGGAAATGTTGATATTTACTGGACACCCAATCGAATATGTCTGAAAGGTAGTTGAAGATGTGAGACTGAAGGTCAGCAAAAAAATTAGGGCAGCAGAGGTAGATTTGAGAATCCTCAGCACAGATATGATAATTAAATCATTGGGAACCAAGGAAATCACCAAAGTGAAGTAATGTTGAGGGAAAAGAGGAGAGCATCCAGAACAGATGCATGTGGGACACCTACAGTTAGAAGGTATTACCTGTATGAGGATCCGACAAAGGAGACTGTGAAGGGATGGTCTGATAAATAAGAAGAGAACCAAGAGAGAATGCTGTCCAAAAAACTAGAAAAAGAAAGTAAAAAGGAGAAGATGGTGATCAACAATGAGAAAGGGTATAGGGAAGCCAAGAAGAATGAGGAATGTGAAAAGGTCATTGGATTTGGCAACTAAACAGTTACTGGTAACTTTGAAGAGATAAATTTGGGTAGAATAATGAAGTCAGAAGCCAAATTGCAGCAAGTTAAGAAAATAATGAGAGAATTGCAAATAGAAGCGCCGATTGTAGACAGACTTCTCTAGGGCTTTAGCAACAAAGAACAGAATAGATATAGGACAATAGTTAGTTGAGCTCGAAAGCTCAAGCAATGTCTTTTTTAGGATGGGAGAGACAAAGGCATCTTTGTAAGCAAGTAAGGAGCCAGCACACGAGAAAAAGATTGAAAAATGAGTGAGAGAGTGGGAATGACATAAAGAGCAATCTGTTGAAGAAGGGAGGGACTGCACTTGTTCAGGTAGAAGGTTTTGCCTTGGTAAAGAGTAAGGCCACCTTTTAATGTGAGATAGGAGTGGAGGAGATAGTGACAGAAAGGAAGCCTGTGACGTGAGATGAGGAAAAGGAGCTCACAGTCAGTGCCTTACATTTTTCTATAAAATATGAGGCAAGATTCTCATCTGAGTGAATAGGGAGAGGAAGAACCATTGGTTGTTGTCCTTCATTCTCAAAGACGACCAAAATGATGTTACTATGTTAGAGTCAAGTTACAGTGTGTCTGACTGACTGATCAGACCAATATGAGTTCAAAATACCCTACAACAGGTCTAAGACAAATATGTCATGTGAAAATTTATGGTGAATTCTCTAAATTTGCACATCTTGCATTTCTTTTGAGATACTTCAATTCTGCTTTGCTCATAGAACACAGAGCCTTCTTTGATATGGGCATGCCATGCTGGGAAGTACTTTGCCAGTGTCTCCCATATCACACAATCAGCTCCAAGTTCTTCTGAGAGACCTTGAGAGTGTCTTTGTATTGCTTCTTCTGACTACCATATGTGTACCTGTTTGGCATTTGAACAATGTGACCAGCCCATTAGAGTAGTGCTCTCTGCAGTAGAGTTTGAATACTTCACAGTTTAGCTCAAGAAGGGACCTCAGTGTGTGGTACCTTATCCTGCCAGGTGATTTGCAGAATCTTCCTAGGACAATTCAAATGGAAGTAATTCAGATTCCTGCCATGGCTCTGGTATAATGTCTAGGTTTCATAGGCATAAAATAATAAATTGACACAATGGCTCTGTTGGCCTTCAGTTTGGCAGGCAGTCCTGTGCCTATTCTCTCCATGCTATGATATGCCACCAACATCAGTGACTAAGCTTCCACCATGATGAACTCTGATGAGGTCAAAGAAAAATTTTATGAAGACCTGGAGACAGTCATCATCAATGTGCTGGATGAAGACAAGCTTATAATCCTGGGTGACCATTATTTTTTACTTAATAGTATTTTTTCCAGTTACATGTAAAAATAGACTTCATCATTCATTTTTATAAATTTTTGAATTTCAAATTTTTCTCCTTCTCTTCCTGCCTTCCCAAAGTCAGCAAGAAATCTGATATAGGTTATATATGTGCAATCATGTTAAACATATTTCCACATTAGTCATGTTGTGAAAGAAGAATCAGAATAAAAGGGAAAAACAGTGAGAAAGAAAAAAGCAAAAAAGTGAAAATAGTATCAATATTCATTCAGACTCTGGAGTTCTTTCTATGGATGTGGTTAGCATTTTCCATCATGAGTCTTTTGGAACTGTCTTGGATCATTGTATTGCTGAGAAGAGCTAAGTGTCTCATAATTAATAGTTAATTGTTAACTATTAAAATAGTTAAAATTAATAATATTGCTGTTGCTGTGCACAATGTTCTCCTGATTCTGCTCTTTTCACACAGCATCGGCTCATGTGAGTCTTTCCAGTTTTTTTCTGAAATCTGCCTGCTCACCATTTCATATAAAACAATAGTATTCCATTGCATCATATACCACAACTTGTTAAACCATTCCCTAATTGATGGGCATCCCCTCAATTTCCAATTATTTGCCACCATAAAAAGAGTGGCTATAATATTTTTGTACATATGAGTCCTTTTTACTTCTTTTATGATCTCTCTGGGAAACAGACCTACTAGTGGTACTGTTGCATCAAAGGGTATCCACAGTTTTATAGCCCTTTGGGTATAATTACATATTGTTCTCCAAAATGGTTGGGTCATTTCACAATGCCACCAATGGTGTATTAGTGTTCTAATTTTCCCACATCTATTCCAAAATCTGTTATTGTCCTTTTCTGTCATATTAGCCAATCTGATAGGTGTGATGTGGTACCTCAGAGTTGTTTTAATGTGAATTTCTCTAATTAATAGTGATTAAGGACTTTCCTGAAGTCCTTCAAAGTTAAGCTGGAAAATTGTTTCACTCCAACTTTTTATTGGTTCTGTCATTCTAGAATCCATTTAGAGCCTTGATTTAACATTGTTTCCGAGGGAAACTTGGGAGAGTTCAGGCAACTTCCTGGCTTCTATCCACGTCTTGACTATACCCCACTCTGGATGACTTTAATGCTAGAGTAGGAATGGACTACCAAGTATGATAGGGAGTTCTTGGGCAGAATGGAGTCAGAAACAGCCATAGCAATGGTTCCTTACTATTAAATAGCTGTGCATCTCATGACCTTCTTATCACCAACTCTGCATTCCATATGTCTAAATGTAATAAAATTTCATGGATGCACCCTCACAATAAACATTAGTATTTTATATGTTATGTCATTGTAAGGAGAAGAGACAGGGTGTGAGAATGACAAAGGTGATGTGTGGCACATAGGACTGAACTGGTCATAGACTTATCCTCTCTAAGCTAAACATTCATGTTCAGCAAAAACAGTAGCTCCAAGGCAAGATGACCACCAAAAGACTTAATGTCAACAGATTAGAGTAGTTATCTGATCAGGAGCAATTTGTTACTAGCTATGAGGTAAAGTTGACCAACACGTGGTTGGCAACAGTGGAGCAGAAAAGGAATGGGCAACTTTCAGAGATATGGGGTGCAGCACCTCATTTACTCATCTGAGTGAGAGCACTAACAAATCACAAGATTGGTTTAACAAAAATGATGGGGAAATTCAGAAATTTGGAAGAACCATAGGAAGTTTAAGAAGTGATGAAAAGGTTTGAAGAGCTACTGTGGAGAGTGGGATAATGAGTTGATAAGAGATGTGTAGAAGGATTGCACAGCAACAATTAGGGCACAGATGAAATTGTTTAATATAAAATTTTAGTGGAAGCAGTAAGAACAGTTGTTTGATATTCTCTGTCTTTATTCAATAACACATATGTACGAGCAAAGTTAATTAATGGTGGGAGTGATACAAGGATGACATTTGGCAGAGAATATCAATGATATAATAAAGATGCTAAAGACTCAAAAGAATAGGACAGTGTGGAATTGAACTGGTTCACTAAAGAGTTAAAATATTGAAAAGAATAGACTTGTTAGTATATTGACCTCAGAGATAATCAAGGGGTCAAGGGGTTGGAGGTCATAACAGTGAATGAAGAGAAGGGCTTGGTAAAAAAAAAAAAAGGCGGATGGAAAGGAGGAAATAATACATTATGGTCAGATTAGTGGATTTAAGAATTCTTAAAGAAGGAGGTGTTATATTTGTGGGTGATGGCAAGATCTAGGGTATAATCATCTTTGTGTGTGACTGAAATGGTGCTGTTGTTCATGCAAAGTGAATAGTTGAGGAACTGAATGATTAGTATGTTTGAGAAAAAGTCAATATGTATACTAAAGTGTCCTTTTATGATGCCATGATTTAGACAGTATAAAAATTTGTGAGCCAGGTACTGAAATTATTAAGGAAGAAAGAAGAATGATCTGGATATCTGACATAACAGATCCCAGGATTTTTATTAAATGGTAGATATAAGTTGCATGAATCTCAAAGGTGGAGAGATTACTGAAGGATGGAGGAAATGAGAGAAACTGGGATTGTTAATGGAAAATAGAGTATTCCAACTCCCAGCCCCCTCATTTCAGTGAGTGAGCCAAAAGAAAAATGAGTGAAAGTGTTGTCAGATTCTTAGAAAATTTTTCCCACTTCTAATTGAATATTTTTTCGGTTTTTTTGGTATTTATTTAGTATTTTATTTTTCCTCAGTTATATGTAAGAACAATTTTTAACATTTCTTTTGAAATTTTGAGCTCCAACTTCTCCTCCTTCCTCCCTCATCATCCCCCTTCATTGAGAAGGCAAGCAATTTGGTTATCAATGTCATGCAAGGCATATCCATAATGGTCATGTTGTAAAATAAAACATAGACAGAAAAAAAAAAACCTCAAGAAAAATAAAGTTAAAAAAAATGCTTTGATCTATATTCAGACACCATCAGTTCTTTCTCTAAGGATCGATAACATTTTTCATCATAAACCCTTTAGAAAGGTCTTGTATCATGGTATTGCAAGAATACCTAAGTTATTCACAGCTTATCATCTTACAACATTGCTGTTACTTTGTACACAGTACATTTCACTTTGCATCAGTCCATGCAAAGCTTTCCAGGTTTTTCTGAGAGCACGTTGATCATCATTTCTTATAGTACAATGGTATTCCATCATAATCACATGCCAAAATTTTTTGCTCACCATGTTCCAATTTATGGGCATCCCCTCAGTTTCTAAATCTTTACCCCTAGAAAAGAGCTGCTATAAATATTTTTGTACCTATAAATACTTTTCCTTTTTTCTTTTTTTTAATCTCTTTTGGGATACAGACCTAGTAGTGATATTGCTAGATGTATCAGCAATGCAGTATTCACAATGCCTACAGCAACTATAAGTATCCTGATATGGTTATTAATCACAAAATGTAATAGGCTCTCTACATGGGAAATATAGCTAGAGCATTTATTCAAATACTAGAAAACTGAGTCCCCAAACCAGAAAGTCAAAGCCAACACAGTAGTTATGCAGTTGGCCCATGTAGTTAAAGTGAATGTCCTTGGTCAAAGATCAAATCTTAGACAGTATAGAAAAATTAAAGATAATGACAGAAATAAGAAAACATGCCAACATTAAGATATAGCTAAAGAAACCCTTAATGGAAAAATGTATACCTCTCTTTTATTTCTTCAACAAAAGAGATAGAGTGGAGTGAAGATAGAGGAGAAAAGGCAGAAAGTTGCCTGAGTCCTCGCCAATTTCCCTCAGAACAACTTTAAATCAAATCTCAAAACAAATTCTGAAGCAACAAAACCCACAAAAGATGGGGTGAAACGAATTTCCAGCCCAAGATAAGGATGACAGGAAAGGTCTGTTTCACTCTGGTAAAAAGGGAGCACAGCCCAGCACAGGCAGTGTCCAGGCAAGCCAGGAGGAAACCCACATCCCAAGCACAGATCAACAACCAATGCCCCGTGGTCTCATTTCAGAAAGTCAGTGGCACAGCAGGCCAACTGTGAGGCCTCCCGCCCCACTGCAACAGGCAAACCACTAGCTCAAGATCTCCCCTCCCCACTTCCCTGAAACAGATGAGTTACAGCCAGTAGCCAGCTCACTGTCTCCCAACACAAGAAACTGGAATGAGTGCTTCATGTACCCCAGGAGCAGAGAAATACTCTGGAAAATGAGCTAAAATTTAAAAACATATACCTTGAACATAGAAAATTATTATGACAATAAGGACATTTACTACTTAAACAATAAGCATTTATTTACTTTGCTGACATGTAGTCTTGTCTGTGAGGAACTCAAAGCACTCTTTTGTGCCCTGGAACTGTGAGGAGGGCTCCTGCTCCACTGTGGCCAAAGCTCTGATGTGCTAGTGCTCCTCCTTGCCCTGGGACTGCCACTCAGAATGTGACCCAGATTTGAGTACAGGCAAAGCAGCAGAGTTCTGACTCAGTACCAGCAGAAAACAAAACCTGTAATCTCCTTCTGAGCAGTTGTTTGATTTCTTTGCCACCTGCGAACTGAGAACGCTGGAAGTAGTTGCTATTGTTACTGAGTCATTGGCTCCCAACATCTCTTCCTGGTTTACTGTGGCCAGGGCTATACTGGTGCAGCCTGAGCTGGACCATTCTCCTCACCCAAGTGTGACAGACCTTTCCTGCTGACCTTCTAAGTTGTCTTTGGCATCAGTGGAACAAAAGGTCTACAAACCACCACTGCTACCACTTACTCAATCACCCCAAGGCCTATTCCTGGTTTGCTGGGCCACATCTGTGCTGTCTTGGCCTTTGCTGGACTGTGCTTCTCTGTCTCCCTTGTGTAATAGACCTCTCCTGTCAACTTTCTAAGTTGTCGTGTTCTAGATAATTGTTTCATTTCATCTTTTTGTGGGTTCTGCCTCTTCAAAATTTGTTTAGAATTTAAAGGTATTTGGAAGGTTTGGAGAGAACTTTGGTGAGTTCCAGCTTTTATCCTGCCATGTTGGCTTTGCCTGAGGTATTGAGTTCTTTTCCCATAGACTGGGGTCTTTAGGCTTATCTAAACCTAGAATACTATGATCATTTACTACAGTGTCTTCTGTACTTTGTCTCTTGCACTGATTCACCATTCTATTTCTTAGCCAGTATCAGATAGTTTTGATGATTGCCACTTTATAATATAGTTTGAGAACCGCCTTCCTTTGCATTTTAAAAATTGTATCTCTTGATATTCTTGACATTTTGTTCTTCCTAATGAATTTTGTTATTATTTTTTTTAGCTCTATAAAATAGTTTTCTGATAGTCTGATTGATATGCCACTGAATAAGTAAATTAATTTAAATGGAATTGTCATCCTTATTATATTGTCTTAGCCTGCTGAAGAGCAATTGATATTTTCCAATTGTTTAGATATGACTTTATTTGTGTGGAAAGTCTTTTATAATTATGTTCACATAGTTCCTGGGTTTGTCTTGATAGGTAGACTCCCAAGTATTTATATTGTCTACAGTTGCTTTAAATGAAATTTCTCTTTTTATCTCTTGCTGCTATGCTTTGTTGATAATATACAGAAATATAGATTTATGTGCATTTATTTAATATACTGCAACTTTACTAATGCTTGAGAGAAATGATTACTAATAACAAATGATTTTGGGAGATTCAGAGTTCTAATATTTTTTCTATGTTAAGACCTCAGTCTCTGAAAATTGGGTTAACCTTCTCTATCCAACTCCACCTAACCTTACAAAGAATTTCTCCTCTAAGTTGAATTCCCCTGAATCAAGCATTGGTGAAGATAGACCCTTTTGTCTAAATTGAGCACAGTAAACCAGAAAGAGAGCTTGGGAGCCAATGAATCAGTAACAATAGCAACTGCTTTCAGAGTTCTCAGTGTGCAGATGGTAAGAGAGTCAAACAAATTCTCAGAAAAAGATTACAGGGGTCTTTTTGCTAGTACTGAGTCAGAACTCTGTTGCTTTGCCCATGATCAAATCTGGGTCACAGTCCTGACTGGCCGTCCCAGGGCAAGGAGGAGCACTAGCATATGAGAGCTTGTGGCCACAGTGAAACAGGGGCCCTCCTCATAGTTCCAGGGCAGAGTAGAGTGTTTTGAGTTCCTCACAGACCAGAGCACAGGTCAGGAAGGTAGTAAATGCACCTCTTGTTAGATATACCACTGTGGAAGAACTGAAAACTTACAGGTCACTAGAAGTATCTCTGATAACAGATTCACAAAGATCCTGAAGCTTGGGACAGTATGCTTTCCATGCTGGAAACAGAGTCCCATTTTAGCAAAAAGTTAAAAGTCAAGAAGAAGCCTTAGAAAACGAGCAAACAGCAGAAAAATTCTGACTACAGGAAGTTTATATGGTGACAAGGAAGATCAAAACGCGCACTCAGAAGAATATAGAAAAGTAAAAATGTCTACATCCAAAGTTTCCAATTTTAAAAATCAAGTAAGAGAGGCAGAGGAAAAATTGAGAAGAGAAATAAGAGTGATGCAAGAAAATCATGAAAAAAAGCCAACATCTTGGTAAAAGAGACAAAAAATAATGAAGAAAAAAATACTCTTTTTTTGTACTTAATGGTTATTTAATTTTTTCCAATTACTCGTAAAGATAGTTTTCAGCATTCATTGTTTTGTATAATTTTGAGTCTCACATTAGAAAATAATACCTTAAAAAACAGAATAGGCCAAATAATTTTTAAAAAAAAGCCAATGAGGAGAGGAATGTCTTGGAAAGCCCAATTGGCCAAATGGCAAAGGAAGTCCAAAAGCTCACTGAAGAAAATAATTCCTTAAAAATTAGAAAGGAGCAAATGGAAACTTTTGACTACATAAGAAATCAACAAAAATAAATAAAAAACAAAAGAATGCAAAAAATAGAAGACAATGTGAACTGTCTCATTAGAAAAACAACTGACCTGGAAAATAGACCTAGGAGAAAAATTTTAAAAAAAATATTGGACTACCTAATAAAAATGATCAATAAAAGAGACTCAATATTATCTTTCAAGAAATTATCAAGGAAATTTGTCCTGCTATTCTATAATAGAGGATAAAATATAATATTTTTTTTTTGCTTTTTGGAGGGGGGACAGGGCAATTGGGGTTAAGTGAATTGCCCAAGGTCACATGGCTAGTAAGTGTAAAGTATCTGAGGTCAGATTTGAACTCAGGTCCTCCTGACTCCAGAGCTAGTGCTCTGTTCACTGCATCACCTATCCACCCCTTATATAGAAATTTAAAGAATCCACCAATCACCTCCTGAAAGAGATCACAAATTGACAATTTCAGAAATTTCAGAGCTCTCAGGTCAAGAAGAGACTAGTAAAAGCATTCAGAAAGAAACCATTCAAGCGCATGGAGCCAGCATCAGGATAACACAAGTTTTTAATAGCTTCTACATTAAAGAACCTGAGGGCTTGGAACATGACATTCCAGAGGACAAAGGAACTAGGACTACAACAAAGAATCACCTACCCAGGAAAAGTGAGTATAATCCTTCAGAGAGAAAAACTGACATTCAATGATATAGAGGACTTTCAAGTATTGCTGATGAAAAGACCAGAGCTGAAAAGGAAGCTTGACTTTCAAATACAAGACTCAAAAGAAGCATAAAAGGGTAAACAGGAAAGGGAAGTCATAAGGTTAAACTGTGTACATTCCCATAGGGGAAGGTGATACTCTTAACTCCTAAGAACTTTCTTATTATTAGGAGATTTAGAAAAAGTGTATGCGGACAGAAGGCACCAGTGTAAGTTGGATTTGAAGGGATGATATCTAATAAAATTAAGGAGTGAAAGATGAATGGAAGGACTGTGATGGAAGATAGTGAAACAGAGGGGTTCAGTGGGGTAAACGGAGGGGTACAGTGGGGTAAATGGAGGGGTACATGGGGGTAAATGATCTCACATAAAAGAGGCAAGAAATGACTTTTGCATTAGAGGAGAAGAAGGGGGAGGTGAGAGGGAGTGAGTGAACCTTGCTCTCATCATAATTGGCTCAAAGAGGGAATAACATACATATTCAATTCCGTATAGAATCTGTCTTACCCTATGAGAAACTCGGAATGGAAGAGGGTAAGAGAAGGGGTGGGTTATAGAAGGTAGGGCATAGTGGGGGAAGGTGTGGCCAGAAGCAAAACGCTTTTGAGGGGAGACAGAGTGAAAGGAGAGAGAGAGTAGAATAGATGGGGGGGGGCAATAGAATGTAGGGAAATGCCATTAGAAATAGAAACTGTGAAAAAAATTTGAAGCTAGTTTCTATGATAAAGGTCTTATTTCTCAAGCATATAGAGAACTTGGTAAAATTTATAAAAATAAGAGCCATTCCAGTTTTCAGATGAAGTAATTGGAGCTATTTATAGCCATATGAAAAAGTTTTCTTACTATTGGTTGGAGAAATGCAAATTAAAACAATTCTGAGGCACTATCTCATACTTCTTAGATTGGTGAATAGGACAGAAAAAGAAAATGACAAATGGTGGAGGGGATGTGTGGGAAATGAGTCATTAATGCACTGTTGGTGGAGATGTGGACTGATTATACGTATGTGTGTGTACATATACGTGTGTGTGTGTGTGTGTGTGTGTGTGTGTGTGTGTGAAATGACTCCTTTCTGGTTCAAAGAATTGGAAACAGAGGGGATGCCCATCAAATGGGGAATGACTGGACAAGTTATGATATGTGATTGTGATGGAATATCATTGTGCTATGGAAATGGATAAGCAGGATACTCTTGGGAAAGCCTAGGGAGACTTGCATAAGCTGATGAAAAATGAAATGTACTGTGTACAAAGTAGCAGCAGTATTGTAAGACGATCAGCTGTGAATGACTTAGATATTCTCAGTAATACAATGATCCAAGACACTCTGAAGGACTTATGATAAAAAATGCCATCCATTCCCAGAGAAATTCCTGATAGTGTCTCAATACAGATTGAAGCTTACTTTTTTTTACTTTGGGGGAAAATAAAATACTAAATAAAAATAAAATAATAAAACAACTCTCTACATAACCAAAAGTGCTGGGAAAACTTGAAAAACAACATGGCAGGAATTAGGTATAGACCAATATCTTACACTGTATATCAGGGTAAAGTCAAAATGGGTATAGGATGAACACATAAATATTGATACCATGAGAAAATTAAGAGAGCAAAGACTAGATTATTCATGAGATATGTAGAGAAAGTAAGAATTTTTTTACTAAAAAAGAAAGATCGCTATGAGATGTAAAACTGATAATTTTGATTGTATTAAATTAAAAAGTCTTTGCACAAATAAAACCAATACAATCTAGACTAGAAGGAAAGCAGAAAACTGTGAAACAAGTTTAATAGCAAATATTTCTCATAAAGGCCTAATTTCCCAAATGTATAGAGAATTGAGTTAAATTTATAAGAATAGAAGTCCTTCCTCAAATGACAAATGGTCAAAGGATACGAACATGTAGTTTTCAGATTAATAAATCAAAGCAGTCTGTAGTCAATTAAAATATACCCTAAATCAGTATTGTGTAGAGAAATACAAATTAAACTAATTCTAAGTTATTATATCACATCTATCAGATTAGCTAACATAATGGAAAAGGAAAAATATAAATGTTGGAGAAACTGTGAGAAAATTGGGACAGTAAAGTACTATCAGTGGAGCTGGGAACTGATCCAGGCATCCTGGAGAGTAATTTGGACCTGTGCCCAAAGGACAATTAAATTGTGCTTACCCTTTGATCCAGCAATGTCACCACTATATCTGTATCCCAAAGAGGTCATAAAAGAAGGAAAAAGGATTACATTTACAAATATATTTATAGTAGCTTTTTTTGTGGTGTCAAAGACTTGGAAATTGAGAGGTTGCCCATCAACTGGGGAATGGCTGGAGAAGTTGTGGTATGTGATTGTAATGGAAGACTATTGAGCTACAAGAAATGATGAGCAGGTAGATTTCAGAAAAGCCAAGAAAGACTTAGGGGAACTGATGCAAAGTATAGTGAGAAGCACCAGGAAAACACCATACACAATTTTTAACATTCATTTTTAAGACTTTCAGTTTCAAATACTCCCCCTTCTCTTCCCATCCCATTGAAAAAGCAAGCAATTCCATATATGTTTCCTCTACCTCTCTTACTTGTTTTTCTAAATTCTTTTTCAGTTCCTCCATGGCCTGAGACCAATTCAAACTTTTCTTGGAGGCTTTGGATTTAGGAGCCTTGACTTTGTTGGCTTCTTTTGAGTGTGTGTTTTGATCTTCCTTGTCACCATTGTAACTTTCAACACTCAGAATTCTTCTCTGTTGTTTGTGCATTTTACCAGCTTATTAGATGACTTTAAGTCTTTGTTAAAGTAGGACTCTGCTTCCAGGGTGGAGGACACACTGTCCCAAGATTCAGGGTTTTGTGCAGTTGTTTTCAGAGATACTCTTAGGGTCAGTTCTTCCAAGGTGGTATGATCTAAGGAGAGGTGTTTACTATTCTCCTGGCCTGTGTTGGGGTCCGTGATAGACCACAAGCACTCTTTTTCTGCCCTGGAATTGTGAGGCAGGTTTCTGCTCCACTGTGGCCACAAGCTCTGGTGTGCTAGTGCTCCTCCTCACCCTCAGACTACCACTTAGGACCAGGATACAGATATGGGTAAAGCAATAAAGCAGTGCCTCAGTGATAGCAAAAAGACCCCTGTGCTTTCCTTCTAACCAGTTGTTCAGTCCCCTTACTATCTGTGGACTGAGAGCTCTCAAAGTATCCATTGCCACTGCTGATCAGTCATTGCCAAGGCCTACTCCTGGTTTGCTGTGGCTATGGCTGTGCTGGCATGGCCTGGGTTAGACTGTGCTCCTCTCTCACCCAGGTTCTACAGACTTTTCCTGCTCACTTTCCTAGGTGTCTTTGGAAACTGTGGGAAGTTTCCAGTGTAACAAGAAATTCAGTCATCCTGAGGCCTGCTCCAGCTTTGCTGGGGCCCAGCAGCCTGTGCAAGCTGCATTGGATTGTGCTCCTCTATCACTCTGGTGCCAATAGACCTTTTCTGTTTACCTTCCATGTTGTCTTCAACTGGAAACTTGTTTCACTTGATTTTTTTTTGTAGGTTCTGCTGTTCTAGAATTTGTTTAGAGCCATTTTTAATGATATTTGGAGTTGTTTGGAGGAGTACTGGGGTGGGGGAGGGTCCTCTTCCTGTACTCTATCATCTTGGCTCTGCCTCAGAAAACAAAATATTTAGAAACAGAACAGACCAAACAGCAAAAGAAGCATAAAAGTCAAATGAACAGAAGAATTCCTTGAAAAGCAGAATTGGTCAAATAGAAAAAAGATATGCAAAAATTCACTGAAGAGTAGAACTCCTTAAAAATCAGAATTAGTCAATTGAAAAAAGTATAGAAATCCACTGGAAAAAAAGGATTCCTCAAAAAGTAGAATTGGTCAAATGAAAAAGGAGATAAAAAAAAGATCACTGAAGAAAATAACTCCTTAAAAATTAGAATTGAGGGGTGGCTAGGTGGCACAATGAATAGAGCACCAGCCTTGGAGTCAGTAGGACTTGGGTTCAAATCTGGCCTCAGATACTTGACACACTTACTAGCCATGTGACTTTGGGCAAGTCACTTAATCCCAATTGCCCTCTGAAAAGCAAAAAAAAAAAATAGAATTGAGCAAGTGAAAGTTAATGCCTTCATGAGAAAAAAAAAAACAATGAAACAAAACCAAAAGAATGAAAAATCAAAGGAAATGTGAAGTATCACCTTGGGCAAACAATTGGTCTGGAACATAGATCCAGGAGAAATAATTTAAGAAATATTGGAGTGGGGCAGAGTCAAGATGGTGGAGTAAAAGCAGGGACTTGCTTGAGCTCTCCCCCAAACCCTCTAAATACCTTTAAAAATGACTCTAAAGAAATTCTAGAGCAGCAAAATTCGCCAAAAAAAAGAGTGTGAAACAAATTTACAGTACAAGGTAGCTTGGAAGGCCAACAGGAAAGGTCTGTTGCACCAGGCTGAGAGAGGAATACAGTCCAATACAGGCTGTACCAGCACAGACTGAGCCCCAGGAAACCCAGAACAGGCCCCAGGGGACTGAATCACTGGAAGCTGTGGTGGTTTCCAGACTTCTCAACACACAATTGTAAAGACAACTTTGGAAAAAACAGAAAAAGGTCAAAGTGAGATTATTTTTCTGTCATAACAAAACATTGGAGGTCTGTAGGAGACCTCTTTTACACTGGTATGAATGCCCTTTGAGAACCCATACATATAGAAGCATCAACAGCATACCCAGAAACAGCAACAGGTCTGGGAGCCCAAAGATGATAGGGGAGTCAGTCAACTGATGAGAAAGAGATTGTAAGGTGTTCTTTCTTGGATCTGGACACAGTCACTGCTGATTGGTAACCTATTGTCCGTAAGCAGATCTGGATCATAGTTCCAGGGTGGAGAGGAGTATTGGTGATCAGTCACAAGAAATTAAGGGTCCTTGTTTCAGTTCCTAGGCAAAGAGGAGTTCTAACACTTGTAGCTGCAGAAGACCAGGGACTCTTCCTTAGTAAAGACCAGAGCACAGATCGAGAGAGTGGTGACCACACCTCTACCCAGATTATACCACTACGGAAGCACCACAAACTTGCAGACCCACAAAATTAGCTCTGAAACCAGCAGAATAAAAAGCCAGAATCTTAGGGCATTGTCTCCCCACCGAAGGTGAATGGACTCCAACTTCAACATAAAGTTCAAAGTTTAAAAAATAGACAAAAAGTGAGCAAATACAGAAGAAGAAAGAGCTGAACTATAAAAAGTGACTATGATGGCAGGAATGATGGAAGACATAAATTCCAAATAAGCCAGCAATGTGGGGGAAAAAACAACAATGCAAAGACTCAAGAGAGTGCTAATTGGACACAATCCTAACAAGAATTTCTGGAACATTTAAAGAAATAGATGAGAGGTGGAGGAAAAACTGAGAAAAGAAAAGAGAATTGTGGAGGAAAATTATGAAAAGAGAATTGACAGCTTGACAAAAGAGGCACAAAAATATCAAAAGAAACAACATCTTAAAAAAGAATTGGCCACTTATAAGCTAATGACTACTCCATGTGACATCAATAACGATATAAGAAAGTAAAAAAGAATGAAAGTGCCCCAGACAATACATTGAGGAGAGAGAATTTAAGAATTACTAGATATCCAAGTCTTAGGGAGAGAGAAAATATGTCTTAATAGGCTCTCTTATTTAGTGAGTGCGTAATTTTATTAAAGTGCTCTTCCTTTCCACTTTCCAGCAATTAAAAGATACTCTCATCATTGCTCTGCCAAATCTGAACTCTTCACACCAATACTCAGTATTTCTTTTACTGAAAGGAGTATAATTCAGAAAAGACAAATGAGAGCTATATGCACAGACAACATATAGTTGAGGGTGAAACACAGATAATGGGATGTTCTGCTCAGACAATGAACTGGTACTGAAAACGTATGGGTTTTAGTCCCAGCTCTTGAATCAATCACATGTGAGACTTTGACAAAGCTGTTTCATTCCCCTGATACTCAGGAATTTTCTCTGAATAATGGGGAAGTAGGCCTGCAGAATCTCTAGGATTCATTCATGTGAATGCATAGGGGTAGAGCACTGGACTTGAAGGCAGGATGACCTGAGTTCAAATTTGAACTCAGACAACTATGAGCTGTGTTTCCCTGGGAAAGGCACTTAACTTTGATTGCCTTAATTTCCTTATCTAAAAATGAGCTGGATAAGAAAATGGCCAACCACTCCAGCATCTTTTCAAAGAAAACACCAAATAAGGTCACAGAGATTTAGACATGATGGAAATGACTGAACAAAAACTACAAAATAAAATAAAGGGGTGAGAGGTGTGGTGCCAGAAGGAAGACTCATTTTCTCCCATTTATAGGTTTAAAAATTATGCTGTTGATGTCATTGGTGTAGGAATTTCTAGGAAAGATGCAACTTCTACCAATTCAGGTTAGCACCTTCTCTGAAATGGATAGCCTCTGAGAGTTGCTTAGAGTACCATGAACTGAAGATACTTGGCCAGAGTCATTCACATAAGACACCATACGACAGAGGTAGCTTTTTAAATTTGGACCAATTGCCTCTGAGCTCCATTCTCTATCCATTGCACTACGCTCCTTCTTAGGGGTTTGATGAAGCCTCAGAAGGTTTAAGGATTAATATTACTCACCTGGGGATACTTGTAGAGTTCAAGCAGAGTCCCCATCTGGACAGCCAGAGCTGATGTGGCTCCTCCAATGACAGCCACAGTCTTGTCCTGCTCCCAGCAGCTGTAGTTAGGGATGAGTCGACCCTGCCCAGACAGCCAGTGCAGGGAGCTCTCCAAGGTTTTCTCGTCACTGTGGTAGGTGTTGTACAGGTGGAATCCCAGGGTAAGATTGGGCAATAGGTTAGGGTTCCTGTTGATCTCCTCTACAGCAAATATTAGGGCCAGGGCTTGTTGGTAATTTTTGTATAACCACCTAAAGGAAGAGGGTAAGAAAAAGCCTGTAAAAAGAATTCATTTAAGAAAGGAGGATATTCTAGCCACATGAAGGTCAAGTCTAAGGATTCTAGTTAATTTTTAGTGTATTAATAACAGCCTTCCTAGTTCCTTTACTTCTCCCCTTTTTTTTAGTTGGAATGATGAGGACTATTTACTTTGAACCACTGGTAGAGTTCTGCCTTACAGTGTCACTAACTCATTCATTCATTCAAATAAATATGTAATGAATGTTTACCATTTTAGAATCAGAGAGTTTAAGATTTTGAAAATCAACTCATCTAACCCATTCTTAAAAGGAATCCCTACTATAACATTACCTGTAAGGAATATAGTAGCCTCCCCTAAGAGATAAATGAAAAAGTCCTAGGAAATTAAAAAAAAAACAACACAATCCTAAGTCATCCTGTAGGAGAAGGACAAGAAGTGACTGCGAACAGTCATGTTCTCTTCTGGAGTCTGTGTTTGAATATAAATTCACTCACAATTTCCCCTTGTCCTCATCCAGCTTTAGTTAGCACCAGTAAAGAATCTTGGTTCACAACCCAAGTATGAGCTCCCATAGTCCCTGGTTCCAAAGACTGATCCAGCTTGTCTTTGATAGTAATCCTATATGTCTACCTTTCTTCACACTACCCAAACACCTAACACTATGCAGGACACCAGAAGAATGAAGTGTGTCCACCCTCCCTGCCCATCTGACACCTTTGTGAATATCTCCCTGAGCCCATAAAAATCTTTCTTCCTATAGTTTCTCTATTTCTGCTTCCTTTTGGTTCTGTCTAACACTATTGTGCCTTCTAGGAATGCCTGTCCTTGTAGATTTCTCTTCTGAGAAGCATCTGTGACTAACAATTCTGTATCTGCCCCTCTTTCCCAAGTATTCTAACTTAGGGAAAATTGAGAACAAGGGAAGAATTGGGAACCTGTTACCTTAGTGTCACTGTTTCCCTCCATTTCCTTGATACTGGGGCTGTGTCGAGGCATCTAATCTGCATAGCTTTTCCCCACCAATATAAGTGGGAGATAGGGAATATTGCTGTCTTTCCTGCTTGGTGTTCTGAATAATCCTGATTCTGTGCTAGGACAATACCTAAGAAGAGTATGTAACTATAAGTTAATCAAACATACCCTGTCCCCAGGAAATCTAGAATATAGTCAAGGGAAATATTATAGGTACACAAACCTGTCATACAAGGCAGTGGCTAATATTTGACCTGTGACTGGTACAGACAGAGTTAGAAATGCTGAGCAAGGGAAAGCACTTTTGCCAAAGAGTTCATGAAGTATTTACTTCATAACCCTGGAAGGGTGGGGATTTTCATGGGTAGAGATGAGGATCTCCAGGAGAGAGAAAGCAGTGGACAAGGGCACAGAAACATGTTTAAGAGATAAGAAGCACTCTGATTTTCTACCCAGAGAATGTGATTAGCAAGTGTTGTCTAAGTGTCTTCAGGTCAAGATCAGGTCAAATCATTCAGGACTCTCATCTTCTCCCCTCACCTTTTCCCTTCTATGAGAGGGACTAATAAAAATAAAAAAAAAAAATAGATTACAATCAAGAATTTAACCAAACAGCCCAAACCAATGGTCAAATAGATCCCATGTTATTGTCAACATGTTCCAAAATATTTACAATCCAGAAATATTTCTCCAGCGAGTTTTCTCTTTAAGGTAATTCCGATCTTTATGACTAGACTGACGGGCAAACAGAAGAATCTTAAGGTCCTCTCATTTACTCTGCCATTAACATCCAAACTGACATTCCCTCTTCTTACTGCCCACTTTCGGAGGATTTGTCACCCAGTGATCATCCTTTCTTTGTCCACGCTCGCTACAATTAGAATCAGGGGGAAGGATGCCAATTACCCTGTCAATATGAACAAGCAGTGTTGTCAAGGAAAAGTCTGTCAATGGCCACAGGAGGCAAAAAGGAATTTTGGTTCACAATGACCTCATGGCCAATACTACACATAGGATGGGAGCTTGTTGAATTGTCTCTTGCCAGTAATCAACCGCTAGACCTAGGTGGTGAATAATAATGAAATAGAAAAGAATTGGGAAAGTCTTAAAGGATTCGAGGAATATAAGCATGTTAAAACATTTCCTTATTTTAGAACAATGGAGATAAAGTATGAGGAAGGAAAAGCACAAAGACAATGCAAAATGCAGAAAGAACACAGAAGCAATAGAGACGCGGAGACATGGAGAAGAGGGCAAAGTTGCCGTCCTCTGTGTCCCATCCTTCAGCTCCCAAAACTATTGGGAGGCCTGTGGCTCACCAGTAGCCTTGCAGTGAAATCAGGCAGGGATATGACTGGAAGGAACATGTGTATGTATGTGCACGCATGTGTATGTGTGCATGCATGTATGTGTGTGTGCACGCATGTGTGTGAGTGTGTGTGTGTGTGCATGCATGTGTGTGTGCATACGTGTGTGTGACCCTAAATCCAATTTCTATAGTAAAGTTTCTTATTGTTTACATTTGAGGTTACATTGCTATGTACTGGGCTCCCGTGCTTCCTGGAGTTGTCTATAATCTGAGCAGAGGCAAGACAAAGCCCCATATGTGTTCACTACTTCAAGATCAGTGAGAGAAGAGACAGACAGACAGGCAGAGATGCAAATACTAACAGAGACATGGAGACAGGAAGAGACAAAAGACAGAACCTGGGAGACAGAGAGAATCCTGTCACTCTTCAGCTCTAAAAGAAAATCAGATGGATGGAACTGACCATGAGCAATGAAAGTCAGGGAAGAGAGGGTAGCCAAGACCCTCAGATCAGCAGGCCCACCTTCCTGCCTGCCTCTTCCCTAAAGAATTTGA
Organism: Pseudochirops corinnae; assembly: GCA_028646515.1. Lineage (NCBI taxonomy): Eukaryota > Metazoa > Chordata > Mammalia > Diprotodontia > Pseudocheiridae > Pseudochirops > Pseudochirops corinnae. The sequence goes on from CM053587.1 coordinate 353,224,344, forward strand.
TGATCATCAGCCCCCTCAGAGGCACAGGCAGGCAGGCAGGCACTTACTTATAGTTCCGACAGTCCTTGTCAGGTTTACTTCGAAAGAGTTCTGCTCCTGTGTCACTGTGCACTTCAACGGCATACATGGGGAGAAAAGTCCCAATCATGAGATCCCCGTTTCTGACAAGGCTGGGGCTGATTTGGGGGAAGCAGAGTGGCTCCTCTGTCCTGTTCTCAGAGGCTGTAAGCTGCAGCAGCAGTGAGAGGAGCAGGGCAGAAAGCAAGAGAGAAATCTTTCTCTGAACAAGAATCCACAAATCCCTGAACATTAGATAAAGCCCCAAGGCTGGGAGGAGCCAAAAACCTGCCAGAATTAGATTAAACATTTGAAGTTTGGTCTACTGAGAAAACTCCTGGATCTGCAATGTCTTGTTTTGGGGAAGATGGTCAGGTCAAGTCCTCCCTCTACATTTGAGGAAACACAAAGAGACATTAGCTATGCCCACATCAAAAACAAGGACAGTGGTGTAAGACCAAGGGGTGATTATAAGGTTTCTCTGTCCCTTCAACTCCGTCTGTCTCTCAGTGACCTTCTAACCAGAATTACACTGACAATTGTGTCCACAGAGACATGCAGGTCCAGGAGGAGTTCTGGGGACCGTTCCTACCTCAGGCATCTCCAGCTGGGTCTCTACATCTATAGCAAAAACACAAGTGGGAAAACATGTTTTGGAGTCTCTGTCCTTGTTACCAACAGAAATTAATGGACAGGAGCCGTCCTTGAGGAGTTTTGTGTCCTTGTGTTACCCAGGGGGCTGAAGAATACTGGAGCTGGCAGATGTTCTATCAGGCAGAGTTTGATGTGAACAGACAAGATAAAAAAATGTTTCATAGAGAACAGCTGGGCTGAGAGTCTACAGGATTCATGGCCATAACACTGACTTCTGAGCCAGAGTCCATCTTGTTCTTAAATGAACTCACAAGCCCAGGCTATCCCCAGGGTTGGAACCATAGAATCAGAGAGACTTAAGGAAGAAAAATGGGGCATCAGAGAGTCCAGCTGATTCCTGAAAAGAATCACCAACTGCAGCTCCCAGCTTTACTGATTCCCATAACCTTATGTTTTGCCATACTGATGTGCTCTGGGAATGCACTCTAAAACCCTAAGATCAGGGAATTTAGAACCAGAAGGAACCTTAAAAACAAAGTTAATCCAATGTGTGCTTTTTGTAGATAAGAATCTAAAGTAAAGTGGCTTATCTAAGGCCATCTTGTTAGCAAGCAGCTCAATCCACAAGCATTTATATCACATTTTAAAGTTTGTAAAGCACTCCACGTGTTATCTAATTTTATTCTCACAACAACCCTGTGAAATAGTTGCCATTATTATCACCATCTTGCTTATGAGAAAACAGACTAGAGGTTCAGGGCCTTGCATAGGATGGTGTAGTCAGTAAATATCTGAGGAGGGATTTGAACTCAGCTCCTTCTGACTCCAAATCTGACGTTATCCATTACATTACTATTTTCTCTACAGAAAAGCATGTTTCACCTTCAAAAATGATTGCTCTTTGAACCTATTCATTTGAACCATTCATGTCTTGTAGAGGGGTGGTCAGGGGAATCCACTGTTTAAAACTTATAGCACAAGTTAATGAAAAGCTATTGTTGACTTCCAGAGAAGGGAAATCTATATGAAGAAAGGGGGTCTTGTTCAAGGGCGTGAAGATTAAGGGGAGCTTGAAAGTTGCGTGGGCCAGGCCCAGGGGAGCGGAGGTTGAAAATGTCAGTAAAAGGGGTCAGTAGAAGGAGGCGTGCCCTCAGTGAAACATATACACACACACACACACACACACACACACACACACACACACACACCCTTTTAACAGCTTGGTGGCACAGTGGACAGAACACTGGGCCTTGAGTCAGGGAGACCAGAGTTTAAGTCCTACTTCACAGACACTAGCTGTGTGATCTGGAAAGTCTATTGGGGCCTTGCCAGAAAATTGAACCACGTCCATTTGAATTGTTTTAGGAAGATTCTGAAGATCACCTGGCAAGAGACGGTAAGGAGTGCTTGAGTGTACCTCCAATGGGCCGACCACATTGTTCAAATGCAACATGTACATTTGCCTAATGGGCTGTTTCACAGCGAATTCCTAGATGGTAAGCGATTCCTCAGATCAGAAGAAATGATACAAGGACACCGTCAAGGTCTCTCTGAAGAATTTTGGCATTGAGTGTATGGCACAGGAGACACTGGCACAGGACAGCCCAGCATGTCATGCCCACATCAGAGCAAGTGTTGTGCTCTATGAGCAAATCAAAACTGCAGTAGCTGAAAATAAAGATTAGATGTTCACATTTAGAGATATTTCTATTCTAAATTTTCCTAGGGACTGTTTGTTCCGGACCTGCCAAAGATCCTTCTGAGCTCATATTGCTCTGATCAGCAATAACCAGACACACAGTACATTGATCCTGGCATTGTGCTCTCATTGTGGTCTTCTTCAAACATGAAAGATGGCAATAAATGAATGACCATAGACAAGTCACTTAACTTTTGACATTCAAACAATGTGGCAAGCCAATAGGAGTTGGGCTCTCTACAGCAGGCTTTGAATGCTTTGCAGTTCAGCTTGAGAAAGGACCCTAGTGTTTGGTACCTTCCCTTGCCAGGTAATCTTCAAAATCTCCCTAAGTCAGTTCATATGGATGCAAGTCAGCTTCTGGTACACTGTTTATGTTTCACAGGCCTACAACAATGAGGTCAGCACCAGGGCTCTGTAGAGCTTCAGTCTGGTAGTCAGTCTAATACCTCTCCTCTCCCATACTTTCCTTCAGAGCCTCCCAAACCCTGAGTTAGCTCTGGCAACCTGTGCATCAGTCTCATGAGCTCTGTGGACACCACTGGAAAGTATACTGAAAAGGTAAGTAAACTTATCCATGACATTCAAAATCTTTCCATTTGCCATACTATGTATGTCCATCATTCATGTGTGGACAGTGCAGTGCTGGCTGGTAGAGAACCTCTGTTTTCTTAGTGTTCATTGTCAGGCCAAAATTAGAATAAGCGACAGAGAATGGATTCATAGTCTGTTACATCTCAGCCTCAGAGGCCGCATTGAGAGCACAATCATTCGTGAACAAAAAGTGATATATCAGCTCTCCCTCCACTTTAGTCTTGGCTTGTAGCCTTTTCAAGTGAAATAACTCCCCATCAGTTTCGTAGCTGCCCTTGATGCTGTTTTCTTCCTGGTTGAAGGTATCTGATAACACTGCTGAAAACGTCAGACTAACAAGCCGTGTCATAAGCACATAGCCCTGCTTCATGCCGTTACTTACTGGGAAAGAACCTGGAAATAGACACACATTAATGTTCTGGAATAAGAAGGAAAGGAAAAAAAAAAAGTGATTCTCGCCAGAGAATCAAGCACAAGGATGGGAGAGAAAGTCAAGGAGGGGTCTGAGGGCAGCCCTGACCTGAGCACACAGTGAGCAGGAAGTGACAGATGAGAGGCCAGGCCACAGTGCAGAGGCCCCAAGAGCTCTGCTCCCCAAAGAGCACACAGCTGGTCTGGCCTCTTCCAGGTCTCTCATCCTCTCCCTGAATCCCTGTGATGGTATGTGGGAGGGTGGGTGGAGGCTTCATACAAAAGTGCCTCATCCTGGGTCTTCTTAACCATCCCCTAGTCTTGACTTTAGATCACCTGGCTCCCTATCCTACCACTGCTTTCCATGGACCAATTCCATGGTTTTATCTGTGGGCTGCAGGCTCCCAAGCAAACCCACCATTCTCAAAAAACAAAACAAAATAGACCTTAGGGCCTGACAGCCAGAATAAGACCTCTACCTACTGCCCACCAGTCTTCCAAGCTAGCATCCATACACAGGACAAAAGGTTGGCTTGACTCAGTAGAGTGATTACCACCTTGCTGTGTGCATGACCATCCAGTTAACACCCAAAGGTTTTGTTCATTTTCAGAGAAGGGTTTGCTTTTTATTTTGCTTTATTGATCTTCAATCATATATGCTCCAGTGAGGACATCTAGTGGTTCATTAAAGGCATATAATTTTTAGCAAATTGTGAAGAGTAATCACCAAATTGGAAGATAATCCTGAGATTTCAAGGCTTCTTTGAATATAGCAAGTCAGGGGCATTTCTGTCTATCCTGAGCATGTATTCATACCTGACTGTGGTAGATGTGACTCATATCCATAATAGGGTCTCTTCACAACTCTGGGAATTTCCCCTTGAAAACTTTAGGCCTGATTTAGAAACAGCCAAGATGACAGAATAAAGGCAGGAACTCAGCTGAGCTCTTCCCCAGATCCCTCTAAATCCCTTTAAAAAATGACTCTAGAGTAGAGCCAAGATGGCAAAGTAAAGGCGGGACTTGCCTGAGCTCTTCCCCAAACCTCTCCAAATCCCTTTGTTGTTGTGTTTGTCCTTCATTCTCTAAGAGGACCATGGCATTAGCGAGATGATTATATGACTTTCAGTTGACTTTGATTTAAGTGAAGGGGGGCTATGTAAGGTAACCAACCTCACTTTCTCCTCCAGAGCCATCTGGATCCAATGACCAGATATTCATCAGGATGACTGGAGATGACTTAGGATGCAATGGAAGATCCTAAAAAATGACTCTAAACAAATTAGAAAGCAGCAAAAGTCACCAAAAGATTGAGTGAAACAAATTTCCAGCCCAAGACAACTTGGAAGGTTGATAGGAAAGGTCTGTTGTGCCAGTGTGAGAGTAGCGTACAATGAGGCACACCAGCACAGCCCTGATGCCAGCAAACCAGGGGAAAGCCTTGGGATTGACTAAATCAGCATCAATTGTGGCTGCATCAGCTTCAGTGGCACCAGCTGCTTCCAGAGCTCTCAGTCCACAGATGACAGGGATTTGAACAACCTGTCAGAAGGAGATTACAGGATTTGTTTGTTTTTTTAGCACTGAGGCAGGACTCTGTTGCTTTGCCCACACTGAGATATGGGTCACAGTCCTCAGTGGAAGTCCCAGGGCAAGGAGGAGCGCTAGCACACCAGAGCTTATAGCCACAGTGGAACAGGGGCCCTCCTTGGTTTGAAGGCAGACAGGAGTGCTTGTGGTCACTCACAGACCAGATGACAGGCCAGCAAAGTAGTAAACTCCTCTTCTTAGATCATAATAACTTAGAAGAATTAAAAACTTGCAGGTCCCTAGAAGTATCACTAAAAGCAACTGCACAAACCCCTGAAGCTTGGGACAGAGTGCCCTCTACCCTGGAAGCAGAGCCCCACCTTAACAAAGAGCTAGAAGTCAAGTAATAACCTGGGAAAATGAACAAGCAATGGGAAAACTCAGAGTATTGAAAGTTAAAATGGTGACAAGAGAGATCAAGACACTCACTCAGAAGAAGACAACAAAGTCAAAACTCCTACACCCAAAGTCTCCAAGAAAAATATGAAATGGCTTCAGACCATGGAAGAGCTACAAAATGATTTTGGAAATCATATAAGAGAGGTAGAGAAAAGATAGGGAGGAAAAGTGAGAGAAAAATATGAAATGGTCTCAGACCATGGAAGAGCTACAAAATGATTTTGGAAATCATGCAAGAGAGGTAGAGGAAAGATAGGGAGGAAAAGTGAGAGTGATGCAAGAAAATCATGAAGAAAGTGTTGACAGCTTGGTAAAGGAGACATAAGAAAATACTGAAGGGGGGGGGCAGAGCCAAGATGGTGGCACAAGAGCAGCAACATATCGCAGCTGTCACATAGACACCCCAAAATACCCATAAAATATGACTCTAAACTAATTCTAGAACTCCAAAATGCACACAAATATACTTTCCACTAAAGTCAGCTCAGCTACGAGGAATCATATCAGCACTGCGAACTGAAACCAGCCTGGCCTGAAACCTCGGCTGTGTCCTGGGGGCAGCTGGATGAGAGGAGCCAAGTGGAGCCGAGCCCCGACTGGAGCTTGGGGCGAGCAGATTGGCGGCATCTGTGGCAGGATCCAGAACTAGGTCAGTGGAGGTTGAGAGGTCGTGAGAGAAAAGCAGTCTGGCCGAAATGCCTCCAGGGCTGGGAAGCGAAAGGTGAAGGTTCTGTACCTGCCTCTGCATTGTTGCTTCAGAGCTCTTGGCCTGCAGACTGCAGGGGGATCAAGCAATCATTCAGAGGCCAAGTGCTCTTGCGCTGAGTGGCCTGGATCCAGATCACGATCTTAGGCTTTGGTCCTGTGGTCCGTCTTTATTCAGTCAGTTGGAAGTGGCAGAGGGACCCAGCAACCTCCTAAGAACTCCAGCAGCTTGGAGGACCCCAGCAATTTGGGACAGAGCTTTCCCCTCTGGAAGAAGAGCTCCACAGAGATTAATAAAAAAATCACAGTCTGACCAACCATGAATAAGAATAAGCATAAGAAGCAGGGTAAGAATGCAACCAAACCCTAGATTCCTTCTTTGAAGAAAAGAAGGACCAAGGAAGAGAGCTGCAGGAGGACAGCACAGCCAGAGCTCCCCCACCAGGGGCTTCCAGTAAACATGAAGATTGCCTTAAAGCTAGAGATCAGCTGAAGAAGGATTTTGAAAACCAAATGAGAGAAGTGGAAGAAAAATTGGGAAGAGAAATAAGAATGTTGCAGGAAAATCATGAAAAGAGAGTCAGCAATCTGACTGAAGAAATTAACACCTAAAAAACAGATTAACTCAAATGACAAAAGAGGCCCAAAAAGCCAATGAGGAGAAGAATGCCTTAAAAAGTCGACTTTGCCAGATGGAAAAAAG
>CM053587.1:353231595-353248410 GCA_028646515.1 Pseudochirops corinnae
TTTTTTTTTACTCTTCAGATTAGTTCACTTATACCCACACCCTCTTTCTATGTACATCCCTTTTAAGTGTCACAATACTTATACAAATTTCAGTATTGACAGGTATCTGTTTCTCATAAAGGGATGTAAACAGTTTGCTCTTACTGAGTCCCAAGTTATGTGCATGTGTGAGCATGTGTGTGTATGTGTATGTGTGAGTGTGTTTTTTCCTTGTTTACATTTTTTATGTCTTTCTTGAGTCTTGTAAACAGAGATCAAATTTTTCATTGAGCTCAGGCTTTTTCATAAGGAAAGTCTGGTACTCCTTTATTTCATTAAATGACCATCTCCACATGCCTGAAAGATTATGCTCAGTCTTGCTGGGTAGTTGATTCTTGGTTGCAGTCTTAGCTCTTTTGCTTTACAAAATATCAAATTCCAATCCCTCTGATCTTTTAATGTAGCAGCATCTTTTAATGTAGTAGCTAAGTCCTGTGTAATTCTGACTATAGTTCCACAATATTTGAATTGTTTCTTTTTGGCTGCATTCAGCTTCCTTGACCTTGTAGGTCTGGAATTTGGCTACTCTATTTCTTGGAGTTTTCAATTTGGGATCTCTTTCAGGAGGAGAGTGGTGAATTCTTTCAATAACTATTTTACCTTCTGATTCTAGGACCTTGGGACAGTTTTCTTTGACAATCTCTTGGAGGATGCTGTCCAGGCTGCTTTTTTCATCATGGTTTTCTGGTAGGCCCATAATTTTTAGGTTATCTCTCCTGGATCTCTTTTCCAGGTCAGTTGTTTATCCAATGAGATATTTTGCACTTTCTTCTAATTTTTCAATCTTTATGTTTTGTTTGACTGACTCTTGCTGCCTCATAGAGTCCTTAGCTTCAATTTGACTGATTCTAATTTTTAACGAATTATTTTCCTCAATTATTTTTTGAAGTTCCTTTTCCATATGTTCAGTTTTCATTTTTAGGGAGGTAGATTTTGGACTTCCTGTCCTAGTTCTCCCATTTTACTTTTTAAAGATTTGTTTTCTTCAGTGAGATTTTTTTTTTCTGATTTTGTCACTGTAGATTTAAATTTATCTCCTACCTCTCTAATTTCATTTTTAAAATCCCTCTTGAGGTTCTACAAGAATGCTTTTTGGGCTTGAGACCAATTTACATTTCCTTCTATGATCTCCAGTACGTATAGAATCCATGTTGCCTTCTGAGTTTGGTTGTTCTTGCTCACTATAGAAAGATTGGATGGTCCTAGCCTTCGCAGTTTCCTTCTTGCTCATTGTGGTTCCCTATGTCCTGGATATTTAGAGTGGGTATCTGCTTCTGTAGTGCAAAAGTATTGAGCTTCTCAGGCTGGGAGGTAGGGATTTGGTTGTTAACTTTGTGAGCTGTAGCCTCTAAGTGACTAGACTGAGGCCAAGGCCAGGCCTCTCAGTGTTTCCCCTGAGTTACCCTGAGACTTACAGAGTAACCTATGGGACAGGGTGGTCTGGCTCCTTCAGGTTTCCACCTCTGTGTCTCTGGGCTACAGCTCAGACAAGCTCAGTAGCAGGAGGCCAGAAGGGCTGCTGTCAGCTGATTCCCTCCTGGTGGTGCTAAACTTGCACCTGGGCTTGTGTAGTTAGAGTTTGCTGGATCAACCCTCCTGGGCTTCCCCCTTCCTCAGTGCCTCCCAAGCCTGAGGCTGTTTCCACTAATTCAGTGTTTTACTCTGCATGGGGCAATTATCTCCATACTTTTCTGGGTCAGGGAGGGGAAATCAGAGCAACTAAGTTTTATTCTTCCATCTTGATTTCTGGAAGTTCAGGTATGTAATTTTTAAACATCCAGGGTGTGGGCTAGTAGCCCCAGGAAAAGTTGCTGACCCTGTTGTGGGTCCTGAGTTTTCTCTTACCCAGCTCCGACAACAATCCTCTGTCCTGAGGTGAGATGGCTGTCATGTGCCTTCTGGCTGGGTGAGTCTGCTGGCTGGCTGGGGCTTCTCAGTCTGCTGGTATGCTGCTCTCAGATCCTGGTGGTGCTGGTGCAGTTCTGAGTTCTCCCTGCCCTGACCTGAGTAGGAACTTTCTTGGACTGGGAGTCTGCCACACTCAGTCTCCCAGTGGGTTCTCTACCACTCTTAAATCTGTTCAAATTCACTTTTTAGCTTTTAGTAACAGAATTCTTGGAAGAGCTTGGAAAAGCTACTTTCTTTCCACCATCTTAGCCCCACCAGGAGAACAATTTCTGGATAAATAAGAGATAGAGAGCTTTGTGAGGTGCAAAATGGACAATTTCGATTACATTAAAAAGTTCTTGTTCATGTAAAACTAATATAGCCAAGGTTAGAAGGGAAGCTGAAAATTGGGGGAAAACAATCAGTCTGCAAGATGAAAGTCTCATTTTTTCAAATATATAAAGAATATCATCAAATTTATGAGAATATCAGCCATCCCCCAACTGGTGAATGCTCAAAGAATATGAACAGGCAGTTTTTCAATGAAGAAATAAAAATTATATTTAGTCTTATGAAAAAAACTCTAAATCATTATGGATTAGAGAAATGCAAATAAAACAAAGATGTCATCTTTCTCATATCAGATTAGCTACAATGATAGATGTCCTTCAATAGGGGAATGGGTATTCATGTTAGCCTGGTGTAGGGGGGGGATGGAGAGGGGAAATGAAAAGTGCTCTGCATACAACAAAAGAAAACAGTGAGGAACACAGAATAGCTCATTGGCTTTGAATACAATGTGTAGAATTTATTACATAGTTAAAAAAAAAGGAAAGAGTCTGAAACGGAAATTTATGTCTTTACATTGAATTAGAGAATGTTATTATGTTCTGCTGAGTACCTGGGCAGGTCCTTTTTCTTCTTCATTTTATATTTAAGGTTAAAATGAATGACTGAGCAAATAAGAAATTTTGTCTCTTATAAATACCCACATTAACTATAAAGGATATATATGAAGCAAGACACCATCTGCATTCAGAGAAAGAACTGATAAATAGACGTATGTATAGAAAAACTTTATAGATGGATAGATAGATAGAGATAAAGATGTGTGTCTAATGATAGCCATCTCTAGGGTGCAGGAGGGGGAAGAAAGAAAATAAAAAAGGCATGATAATTTTGTTGTACATTTGAAAAGGATAGAAAGTTGTGCATAACAGATTTGCAGCTTAATGTGCAATCACCATTTGAGTGTACTACATTATAAAATGCTCATTTTATTGCAGAAATTAAAAATAAAAATATTTTTTTTTAAACTACTCCCCCAAAAGGAAGTACATGATGTATGAGTGAAAACAATATGGGGTAGGAAGAAATGAGATGGTGATAAGGTGAGGATGCAGGATGAGAAGTTCCCTTGGGATGCTCATGTCAGGAGTTAGTGAGAAGGGTCTTCATCACATTGGAGAGACCTCCTGACTTCTCCCAAAATTTTAGGGAAATAAGGACAAGAGTTCCACAAGTTGAGTAACCAGAGATGAACTGTGATATTCCACAATAGAAGGAAAACAAATCAATGATCCCAGTGATGCATCTGAAAACTTCAAGTCTTGAGGAAGTGAAATCGAAGACAGAAGGAGCTTAAGAAGACAGCTGAAAGTAGCTGAGTCAGAAAGGTTGACGGTGAAAACAGAGAATGAGTTAAGGAGATGAATCATTCAATGGCTGGCCTTGAATGTCATATATACATTAGGTTTAGGATGTGGTTGGGGCAGGGAGATTTTTAATTGTTGTGACTGTAATGGAAAAGGATTCATAGCTTTCACTCTTTTCTCTAACTTATGGGTCTGGTTGCAGAGCAACATCTGCTCACAACTGTACCAGAGCTGAAGCCTAATAGGGTCTGCCAAGATTGTCTTTTCCGCAGGCTTTCTTTCCCACATGAAACCTAGAGCAATTACATGACTCTACAAGGTTCCCTATTCATTAACCAAAGAATGACACCCATATTTCCTGAGTAAGAGTCCAATATTCTTTCTCTCTTACTCATTGTTTAATTCACAATTCAGGTTTCATCTATAAAATGACACAGAAAAATCAGACTTGCTAGAGAATGCTAAAAGCAATAGACCATTTATTTTTACCAATGTAAAAGAAAGTAGGGATAGGGTAGAGGCTGGCCCTGACCCCGTGACATTGCTGCTGAAGGGAACTTTTGGGTTATAAACTGTTTTTAATGTTGTAAGCCATAGTTTATGTGAACCTTGTTATCCGAATTTCCTGGAGGATTGAGAAATTGAGTGACTTCCCCAGGATAACAAAAGCAAATGTATCTAAGGCAGAACTTGAACTCAGGTCCTCCTGGCTTAGTCATCAGCTCTCTATCACAGTGATCATGCTGCATAGGCAGCAACATCAGAAAATTTACTCGGGAAGGTAAGGACTGAGGCATAGCCAGGATATGTTAATATATACCTGGATCACAGCACTTGTGTCTCTACATCATCAGCTCTTGGAAGAATAGGGGATGCTCCCATGACTCAACCAATGGCATCACATTTCAGCCTTGCCTTAGACTGTTTTCTAGTCATGATAGTAGGGAAAAGAGGAAAATAGAGAAAAGGCTGATTCCATGAGAAATTCTTGGAAAGTGCACAGAGTTACACTGATCAATTCTGCTGCTTTGGGGTGGAAATGCACAAGTGTCTCCATGTAATGAGCGTCATTTAGCGACATTGAAGATGATGATGATGTTGGTAAAAAAAAAAATGTGGTAACGACCAGTATTCATATAGAGCTTCAACTTTGTGCTTTGGATGTGTTATCTCATTTGGAAATCCCAACAACCCTGCCAAGGAAGCGTAATTATTATCCTCTTTCATTGATATGGAAACTAAGACGGCCAAAAATGAAGTGGCTTGTCCAGGATCACACAATTAATTAGTGTTTGAGACAGGATTTGAACTCAGGCACTCCTGACTCCAAATCTTGTGCCCTATTCATGTTGCCCACAACTTACCTGTGTAGTGAAATTACAGGGTTCTTATAAGTATTCTTGTCGTCACCAGCAGACAATTGTTTGGATTTTCACTTCCAATGTTAGAGAGGCAATTCAAGGGTTTGTTTGGAACCTGAGATCATGGAAAAGGGAGGAAGAACTAAAGAGGAGGAAAATGGATGTCTATGGAAGTAACAGCCTGATTATAGCAAAGATGGGGTTTGAGTACAAGAGAGAGTTTTGGGGAATGCCATTTCTTAGGTAAATTTCAAGACAACTTCATTGATTTGAATGAAAGTGTTAAATTATGGTCAATCCACTATTCTAAGAACAGTAAAAACAAAACAAAACAAACAAACAAACAAACAACAATTCAATATATGACCCAATAAGAATTTGGCTTTAAGCTGTCTGACGAATCTCAATTACTAAAAGGTTGTTGAATTTTACTGTTGAATGTGTCATGAAATATCAATTTCCTGAGGACTGACAAGAGGGCCATTTAACAAAATGAAAGTTTTTTTTTTAACAGGTACAGCTGTTTTTATTTTTCATGAAAGTTTTGAAAGAACTCCAGAAATAACAACAAAATCTGCTTTCTTGAAACCAAATGTTTGCTATTTTTATTAGATTGTAACGACAGTTTTCAGATGGATGACAACTGGGAACCCAGGTGTAAGAACTCAGAAAACAAAGTCTTCCAGACTGCTAAGGGCATTCCACAGAGCAATTACTCTTCCAGCACAGCTGCACAATATATCTCTGTGCCAGACAGATGCAGTACATGAACAAGATTACTGAGTATTCACCACATCATCAGTCTTGAGAATGCTTCACACTGTTTCAGTAGCTAAGGTCAGAGCACTGACTGACACCAACAAAGATTGAATGACTAGCTCCTCCAAAATGTTGAAAATTCCACCCTTTAGGACATTAATCCCTGCAATGGTCTCTCCCTGAGCATGCCGATTTCCTAATTCTGTCACAGTAGAAATGGAATTAAGGCCTGCATTTTCAGCTAGAATAGATGGAAAGACTTCCTTAGCATCTGCAAAAGCATGAACACAGTATGACTCCATCCCCATCATAGTGTGTGAATATTCAGTTAAATGCAAGGCCAGCTCTATCTCTGGAGCCCCACCTCCAGCAATCAGTGCTCCCTTTTTTACTAAATAGTGAATAACACATAAAGCATCATGAATTGAATGCTCAGCTTCTTCAATGACCAATTTGTTGGATCCATGAACAACAATAGTAACTGTCTTTGCAGGGCTCACACCACTTGTAATTTTGAGCAGTTTGACAGAACTGTTTAAGTTGACCTCCTCGGCTAGCTCAGCAGAGCCAAGCATTTCAGGAGTGAACTGGTCAACATGGGCAACTGCTTTGGTTCCAATAGTCTTACAAATAAATTCGATGTCTTCTCCTTCAATATCCTTAACCATCATAATCTTCATTTTGTTTAAGAAATGTAATGCAAGATCACTAAGAGCATCCCTTAGAATAGATTTCTGTATGAGGAGTACATTACATCCAGATTTCTTAATTTGCTTCACTAAATTGAGAATATAATCTCTCTCTTCTCACAATGCTCTGTCCATTTGAGCATCGTCAGAAGCTACATTTTGATTATCCATATATGTTTTAGGAGCAGATAACCAAAACCGAATAAGACCAATCTTGGCTTTCTCAATTCTGGTTATGCCAGTATTTGCCACTTTCTGAGTCAGTACCAATCCTTCCACCAGTTCACAGTCATCAATTGTCCCTCAAAGCTTCTTAACTATTTTAATGTCTCAAAGATCTACACTAGTAGCTGTTGTTGGGTCAATCACCTTCATCACAGCATCTACACTCCATGGAGAAAGTAGGCTTGAGTACTGAGATGCAACCTTTGAGTTTAGTGAGGTGGTCGCACTATTTAGCAATGTTTCTCTGTCACTCAGTTCCACTGGCTGTGCCATTTTGGTTAAGACTTCAAGACCTCTATCCAAAGCTTTTTGGAATGATTCTAAAATAATGGTTGGATGAATCCCCTTTTGAAGAAGTTTGGTACAGGAATCCAAAAGAGATCCAGCAATGATAACAACAGATGTGGTACCATCACCAGATTCAATGCCTTGTGCTTTGGAGAGCTCCACCAGCATCCTGGCTGCCGAATGCAAGACCTGCATTTGTTTCAAAATTGTAGCACTGATTAGTAATGGTCACATCACCTTTTCCATCTTGAATCATTTTGTCCATTCCTTTTGGTCCAAGGCTAGTTCTAATAGGATTGTAACAGCTTTGGTGGCTGTAACTGCTGAAGCGGATCTGGGCAGGTTTGTACCAGTCCTGGTAAGCACCTCTCCCCAGATTGCTAGAACCTCTGGCAGGCCCATTGTTCCTGGGACCCATATTCTCCGGCATAGTCAGTCAGGCTCTGTGCCATTCTGTGGTGACTTAAGAGCCCCAGAAGGATGCGGATTGTGTCTGACCCATGGACTAAAAGTCTCTGAACAATGCCTCCACAAAGCTTCCAGAAAGCAGAGCCAGTGACTAAATGGAGACAGGAAGATTTTTTTTTTCTAAGAAAAAACTTCCAGATATTCAAGAAATTAGGAAGCAATCAATAAAGCAATAGCCATTCAGCATGTGAGAGTCTTGGTTATAAATGGCCAGGATACAAGTACAAAAAGGAAATAATTCCTGGTTTCAGGGAGTTTACATTCCAATGGGGGAGACAACATGAACATACACAGAATAGATACGCACAAAACATGTGTACAATGCATGCTAATTGGTTGTGGGAGCAGGTATACAGGGAACTGGAAAGAAATAGGAAAGATGAACACGGGCAATCTACAGCTACAATGTACAGCACTGTGGAACCAGAAGGAATCTTTACATTTTGACAACAAAAAGCTCCAGTTTCTATGTTTAATGTACTAAGAGAATAGAATAAAAAGAACAGGTATCATCAGTCAAGTTAAAGGAATGCAGTGAATCAATGAGATCGAAGAACAGCCAGTGACAAAGGACAGGAACAGACAGGGCTAGCCTTGTGCATTGTTACTTAGCACTGACATTGTCTCTCCACAAAGAGGGAATGAGATTTTTCCTCCAGTGGAGGCAGAAGAAATTTTTGCAGCTCTCGTGACTATTTCTTACATCTGGGCATGGGAATAATTCTTTGAATATAAACATTGAGCCCTTGTTTGTCTCCTGCAGATGCGGATCAGTGTATGAAGTGCCCAGAAGATGAATATCCAAATAAGCAGAGAGATCGCTGCCTCCCCAAGCTTGTGACCTTCCTGAATGTGAAAGAACCTTTGGGGATGACTTTGGCCTTTGTAGCTATTTCTTTCTCTTTACTGACAGCTCTGATTCTGTGCATCTTTGTGAAGTTCCAACACACCTCCATAGTCAAAGCCAATAACCGGACTCTCAGCTACACTCTCCTCATCTCCCTTGCTTTCTGTTTCCTCTGTTCCTTGCTCTTCATAGGTCATCCAACCACTGCCACGTGTCTCCTCCGACAAACAATATTTGCAGTTGTGTTCACGGTGGCTGTTTCCTCCATTTTGGCCAAAACCATCATAGTGGTTCTGGCTTTCAGAGCTGTAAGGCCAGGGAGCAGGATCCGGATGTTTATACATCCTAGAGTGTCCAACTATGTTGTTCTCATCTGCTCAGGGATCCAAGTGATTTTCTGTGGCATCTGGTTGGGAACCTCTCCCCCCTTTCCAGAGGCAGATGCACACTCTGAATCTGGCCACATAATTCTTAGATGTAATGAGGGTTCTGTCTTTGCATTTTACTGTGTCCTGGGCTACATGAGCTTTCTGGCCCTGGGAAGTTTTACCCTAGCTTTCCTGGCCAGGAACTTGCCTGATACCTTCAATGAAGCCAAATTCATCACTTTCAGCATGCTAGTGTTTTGCAGTGTCTGGGCGTCTTTCCTCCCCACATATCAGAGCACCAAAGGGAAGGCCATAGTGATTGTGGAGATCTTCTCTATCTTGGCCTCCAGTGCTGGCTTACTGGGCTGCATTTTTATTCCCAAATGTTATATGATTCTTCTGAAGCCAGACAGAAATACCCAGAAACAGACCAAGAATCAACAAGATTCCAGAGGCAAGATTTTTTCTGCAGCAAAGCCTTCCAGTTTTGGGAATAATAGGCTTGAAGAATAATCCATATCAACCTGGTATTGCCATATTTGCCAGTTTTGGTGATGTTTGATCCCTAATAAGTATATTGTGTCAAATTCCACTCACATAGAGGGTTTGTATCCCCAGAGTGCAACAACTACTGCTATTTTAAGGATGTTGCTACCAATTTGGGTGGGCATTGCTTACAAAGCAGGGGGTAAAATCTGGGAACTCCAGATTCTCAGAACATTTGTGGTTCTCAGTGACATCATTTGGATAATGGGGGAAAGGGAGACCAAGAGTTATAAGGGAACTCTCTCATCTCCCACACTTGGTATCAATTCCCATTAAAAATTCCTTCACCACTGGACTCTATCAGAAATCAAATGGTTGAACTTTTTGAACTTGGGTATGTCACCCTTAGCTCCATAGGGTATGAATCATTCCACTCAACCAATCTCAAGGTATCTTCTTTATGAATGATCTGATTTCATCCAATGACCCAAAGACTCCATGATCTTTTAAAATTGATTTAGGCATTATTCATTGATTGGTTAATTTCTTCAGCCAAAATACAGTAGGTTTTTTATAATTGACGGGGGGGTTAGGTCAGATCCTTCATTCTGTCACTTTTGTATGAATCTCAATGAATAATGTCTGCTCATTTCAGAAATATCATCACATAAGATCCACCTTCTATAATGGTCCTCTTCTAGTGTCCATGAAGTTATTATGTTTATTTTCATTTTTTGTTCTTGTTGTTCCACGCACTCACACTCTGAGCTAATATGGACAGCTCTCATAAGTGAGGAGCTTTGTGCTCCAGGATGGAAGACAGAGGACTGGGTTTGAGATACAGAGTAGAGCAAGAAACAGAATACCAATTTTGCCCCAGATGAGCAAGGTCTGCTTTTGATCAACGCCTTGACCAAGAACTCATCACTTCTCATTGAATTATGGAAACACACTCTTTTTAGTCTCATTGGTGTACCTACAAGATGCCTTAAAGACTAATTTCCTTTAACATTATCCCCTTCCTCTCCAGCTAAGGGATTAACAATTTTCATATTAGCCTTTCTGCTGGATCTCAAATGTTCACCCTGGCTTATCTACCTGGTAGCATCCAAATGGGTGTGCTTTTTAACCAGCTGAGTGAATTCAGGATAACAGTAGATAAAATAGAATTATAGAAACTAAACAAAGGAAAATATGGTTGAGGATTCAGCAATGAAAGAGGCTAAATGATGGGAGATAAATAAGCAACTTCCTGTCTGTGCATCATCGATAATATTTTCCAAACTAGAGTCAGAAGTCAATGAATTTGATAAACACTGAATAGCACAAAAAACGGTAACTGAACTGAACTGGCCTCTGGCCTCTGACTTATGGATGGCCAGAGCCAAACAGAGCAGGTCAGAGAAAGGAGAATCAGGGATTAAAGAGAAGCTTAATTTCAAAGTGGAAGAAACCACTCATAATCAAGGAGGGAAACTAGACACATGTTCTACTGCCACCATCACCCCAAGTAGGGGAACCCACTTTAGTATAGTGACTAAACCTGGATTTACACATTTGTGTCAAGACAAAGTGTCAAACAGTGGCAACAGTAGTCAAGTGGAAGTGGAACAGCAACAGTGAGAAAGGGTTATCTAGTGACAAGAAGTCCATTCATAGCAGGGCTTCATGTCTGGACCTGTTGGTGCTTGCCTGAGTTCAGGGCCCACTAGTGCTGTGATTTGGCTGCAGCGGTGTTCATCCAGAGGGTGAGCACGTAGATTGTTGTTATGCCAATCTCAAGGCACAGCTTGCTAGCTGGGCCTTAGCTCTGGGAATTATTATCTTGACATTTCCCCCTTTTGTCCAAAGGGAGAGGGTCTGAAAGAACCCTTATCCTTCTGGTCAATCAAGGAGCGGCAAGTATGAGCCAAGATGCCACAAGAGGCCAGCTGAGCAGGACAAGATGATGTGCTGAACAGGTATCAACTAGCTATTACATGCAATAGCTTGCAGAAGAGAGAGCGAGATGAAGAGAGGGAAAAAATGCCAGCACATGCTTCAGTCGGGGACTTGCTGGTTAGGTACATAACAAAAGGGAGAGGAAAGAAAGGACAATATGCCTAGTCCTGGTCTGGAATCTTGGGACAGCTCTCATATGTGTGTCAACTGCTTCTGGGTCCACAATAGACAAATTTTGGGGTCCCTGAATGGTTCTGCCACACACTCAGGATCAGGGCTTTCTATAGATGATCCAGGAGTACAGAGTCACAAGGTTGGCAGTTGTGAGAGCAGTCAGAATGATCTGGGAGGGGCCCTTAGAACAAATAATTAATTGCCAGTTTTCAGACAAGCCATATGGTTTGCTTGAGATGTACAATTCTGACAAAACTCCTTGCTTCAATCTTTGGATCTGAATTTCTGGACAGCATAACATATGGCCTTGGTTAAAGGTCTCTAAATAGCATATAGAGATGGTTCAGTTTCCCTACCATGAAGGCCTAGGTTCAAACAGTGTAATAAAGTTTTCTCACAATTCCCATAATTGCATAATTACATTAAGTCAAGTGCAGATCAAACTGCTTAGAGGGCTCACAATGGACAAATTTTGATAATTGAGATTTGCACAACACCAAGGTAACCTAGAAAAATTACAAATAGACCATGCAAAGCTAAAGACCAATACAAAACAGTACTAATTAAAATCAAGTCTCCTTGTAGCCTTGTAATCCATTCTCAATATCCATTTAATCCCAGAAGTCTCATGCAATTATCTGGTCCTTAGATATCTTTTCTTGGACATTAGGTTTTATTCTAAAGACAACTCTGAAAAGGACTCTGCTTCTTTGGTTCCAAATCTAGAGGTACCTATATAATTCTGACTTAATAGAATTTAGTACAATCACTTAAATTTGATTCTTCAATTTTGAAACTTCAGAGAATTTCAGGTTATATGTCATTTGCTATTTCTATTCTTATCTAGATCCTGTAATTGATATAAGAATCCTTAAAAAAAAAAAACTTATAAGGGGCCAGTAGGCAGGGCCAGGAGGCAGAGCCCAGATGGTGGAGTAAAGGCAGGAACTCACCTGAGCTCACCCCAAACCTCTCCAAATACCTTTAAAAAGTGACTCTAAACAAATTCCAGAGCAGTAGAATCCACAGAAAGATGGATTGAAACAATTTTTCAGCCCAAGACAGCTTGGAAGGTCAGCAGAAAAGGTCTGTTGCACCTCAGTGAGAGAAAGAGAGAGAGAGAGACAGAGAGAGAGAGAGCCCAATTCTAATTCTTATGGAACTAGCTTCTTCAGAGAGCTTTTGTACCTCCTTTTCCATTTTGCCAACTATACTGTTTAAGGAGGTTTTTTTTTTCTTCAGTGAATTTTTGTACCTCATTTTCCACTTGGCCAATGGTGTTTTTAGGGCATTCTTCTCATTGACTTTTTGTACCTTTTTATTTTACCATTTGCCTTAGGCTGTTTTTTGAGGTTTCATTTTCTTCAGTAATTTTTGTCTCCTTTACCAAGCTGTTGACCCAATTTTTCCTCTACTTCTCTTACTTGATTTTCAAAATCCTTTTTGAGCTCTTCTGTGTTCAGGACCAATTCATATTTCTTCTTGCAGGTTTTGGATGTAGGAGTTTTGACTTTATTTTCTTCTGAGTGTGTGTTTTGATCTTCCTTGTCACCATAATAACTGTCTATGGCCAGATATTTTTTTCTCTTCTTTGTTCATTTTCCCAGCCTATTGCTGTACTGGGTATCAAAATTTGAAGATCTTCCCTGCCCCTTAATAGACCTTGGAGGGAGTTTGAAGACCTCTCCTGCTTTGAAAGTAAGTTCTGCTCTCTAATAGGCTGAATGTAGTCACATGGAGCCTGTGGTGGGAGGAATTTGCTAAAGGGAAGCAGAGCTCACAGGAAGCTGGTAGTCAGAGCTAGCAGGATGTTGGGGGAGAGAGGTGTCCAGGCAAGGGGACAGAGAGGTTTGTGAGTAAATTTTGATCTTGTATTGGTTTGTGGGAAGGCTAAAGGATGCTGTGGCTCTCAGTGTTATTATGGCTTCTGAATATCTTTGGGACTGTGATGGAATCAGCTTACTGGTTTGGGGATTAGGTCTTCTAGTATCTAAATAAATCCTTCATGGGGGAGGGGGAGCAAGGGGACTTGATGCAGTACTCAGATAAAAATCTCAACAGTTTGTTCTAATGGAAATCCTTTGACATGCGGCTTTCAAAAGCTTGGTCCTGGAACCTGTGAGATGCGCTGCATTTAAAAGGATGTTATTTGAGTTTTGGCAACAAGGGCTCTACTCTAAGATTTTAGTCACCTAGTTGATAAATCTTTATTATGTTATCCATTCTGTGGTACATCCAAAATATGACATACTATTCTAAGATAATGATAAGAAAACTTGAGTCCTATTCCTTTGTCTCATTGATCTATGGATTTTTTAAAATAAAAACCTTGTTCAAAGAATCAATAAATGGAGTTCTATCCTATGAACTACCTTCTTGGTTAGTTCTCTATCACCTCTTTGCTCAAACTTGGGGCTGGCACCTGGTAGCTCCTGTCACCTTCAGTTCTATATTCTCTCTGGAGAATCTATATATTTTGTGATCAAATGTCATACAATACTTATAGTCATGGTCTTTATCATTATCATGGATGCTGTAAATATTGCATTTGCACTACAATTACTTGACTTTTAACTTTTTGTCAAAGTAGTGCTCTGCTTCCATGGTGCACACTGCACACTGCACATTGTCTGAAGCTTCAGGGATTTTGTGCAGTTTTTTCAGAGATACCTCTAGGGATCTGTAAGTTTTCAGTTCTTCCAAGGTGGTATGATCTAAGAAGAGGTGTTTGCTACTCTCCTGGATTGTACTTTCATCTGTGAGCAACCACAAGCATTCTTTTTTTGTTCTGGAATTGTGAAGAGGGTCCCCACTCCACTGTGGTTGCAAATGCTGTTATATTAGTGATCCTTCTAGCCCTGGGACTGCCACCCAGAACCCAGATCTAAGTACTTGCAAAGCAACAAGGACTTGCCTCAGTGCTAGCCAAGAGACCCCTGTAATCTATTTCTGACCAGTTGTTTGGCCCCCTTACTATCTCTGGGCTAAGAGCCTCAGAAGCAGCTGCTACTTCAGAAATGACCCGAGGGGTTATTATCTACCCCCTCTGCCCTCCTGAAGCAACACCTGGGGCCCAGAAGCATACAGGGTCAGCTATTCTGCCCCTGCCTTTCTATTGATAACCAGAGCAGGGGAAGATTTACATGGAGGGCCCTTGATCCCTACGGTGCCTAGGATGGGCATTAGCGTCCTTTGGGAGCTCATCCCTACCTGTTAAGCCTCTGGACACAGCTGTGAGGGAAGTCTTCTCCATAACCTGAATACTCCTGTTGTCCCCACTCATCATCTGCAAGGTGAGGCCTTCCTGGGCCTTCTCCCTAGGGCTCAGATCCATCATGGCCTTGGGGTACCTCTAATCCAGACCCGAGCTCATCCTTGAAGTTATTTCTGCAGTCATAATCCCCTTGGAGAATAAAAATCTGCTGCCTTGGTCCAACATCTTCTTAGTTCTATGGCCAGTGGCCATGATGTTGGGAGAGATGGCTCCTATCTCCTGAGCTGGGGATGGAATTAGTAGTAAAAGTGTAAACTGGCACCAGCAGAAACCTGACAGGACTCATGTGCTAGTGATTTATTTGGATGATATGTGGGCATTAGGAATCCTAGAATAATTTTCTAGAAATGAGTGAGGGAACATAGTCACACTGACCATCTATGGGCTTCAAGCTAAGGAGAAGGCTGATCACTATTGTCAGGTGTGGGAAGGTGATTCTTTATTTCACAGTAACACAGACTAATGGGGAAGTGAGGTGAAAAAACCTCATCCAGGCACAGCTCACACTGTTCCCCTGCTTCTTCCTACCTCCTTGGTGGCTAGAGGGTAGATAGATGGAATCATCCTGTCCCTCAGGACTTTCTTATTTCTCATCTTTTCTCCCAAGTCATAAGCATAATCATCTAATAAATGTTTATTAACATGATGTACTAAGCCCTAAGTTAATTGTTGGAGACAGAAATGCAAAAAAAGAAAAAAAAGAGAGAGGGGGGGAGGGAGAAAGGAAGGAAGGAAGGAAGGAAGGAAGGAAGGAAGGAAGGAAGGAAGGAAGGAAGGAAGAAAGGAAAGAAGGAAGAAACCCCTGCCCTCAAGAACTTTACAATTTAATGAGGAAGACCAAAATCATGTTATAATGTTATAATTGACGGGGAAAGGGACTTGGTTGTATGATAGACAGGTCAATGAAATCTAAAATGAGTGCAGCCAGGTGAGACATGAGACATATGAGGAGAGACATTCTCCCTCCTCTTGTCTTTGAATGGCTCCTTACACCTCTCTCAGCCTCTCACTCTAAAGACTCATTTCCAACTCCATTCCCTCATCTGCTCCCTCCCTCACTCCATATGCTCCCCTCCCATTCCTTGAGCTCTTTGCCCCACTGAAAACACATTTCCTCCTCTCCCCAGTTTTGAAGGTTGTGAATGGAATTCTGAACCCAGAGCCTCCTGTTCTCAGTCCCCATTGCAGATCAGGGAGCTCCTTATCATAGCCCAAGGTCTTGGAACCTCATGATTGATTTTCCTAAAACCACAGAACCACTTTTTTTTAATTGATAAAGATCATTGGAAGGACTTAATCTCTTTAGGAACATAGGAAGCACAGTGTTTTATCTACAGTGAGAAGTGGGGGTAAACTTAAGGTCCTGAAGATGGAGAATTGGAAGAATGTCCATGGGAAGAGTTATAGGCCATCACTCAGACTTGTATTTAATCATAGCAGTATGTCTGTGAGGCTGTGGGTAAGAAGGATCTAACATCTTTGGGAGGGGGGGATCAGGATTTTTTTTACTCCAGCTTGGGGTCTCCAACTGTAAAGCTCAGCAAGTTCTTCCTTCCTCTCTTTAGGAGAAACTGCATGGGGCTGATTGGGTGTAGCTCAACAGAAGAGTACCCCTTCCTAATCCCTGGACCTGGGCCTGACTTAGCTGTAAAGGGAAACCTCTTCAGCACTTCCTGGTAGAGATCATTCCTTTGGTCAGGATAGCCTCAAACATTTTCACTTATTTTTGTTCATTCTATTCTCCCACCCCACCAGGGCTTTGTACAGCCCCTATGAATAGCTGGGTCATTGGGCAGCTCTCACTCAATCAGGAAGCATTGATCAAACACCTACTATAAGCAAGGCCCTGGGAATGCTCAAAAATGTTACCATTTCATGCCTTGCATGTAACACAGAGGTTGTTTGTCCAGTATTTGGTTTCTTCGCATGCTTAGGTATCCATCAGCTCACTCAGGGTCTAAGGCTTCCTTTCTAGCCCTTTTGGACAGAGAAAACTCCCATCTGTCCCTCTACCAAACTCCCATACTCTTCTCAAGGTGGCTCAGTCAAGCCTCAAAACTTTATCCATTATCTTGAACGTAAGAGACAGCAGAAGGATTTCCCAGCCCAGCATATGTCCAGTTCCTGGGCAGCAGAGCTCAGAGAGAGACCAGAGGCCAGCTGTCAGGCCATGATTCTGAGGTAGACATCACTGTCCCGTACATGTTGGTTGAATGGTGTGCAGAGCTAATACTCATTCTTGTCTTGCCTAAAATGGATCTGGCTTCCCTCTCTGCTTGCATATCCTTTCCTCTGAGCAATTGAGTTTTTTGCCCCAGCTTCTCTAGGGAGGGCCCCAGATCTCAGGAATTTTC
>CM053587.1:353248910-353264671 GCA_028646515.1 Pseudochirops corinnae
TACATCACAAAGATATAAATAAAAAGAGAAAAGAATATATGCATACAAAAATATTTATGGCAGCTCTTTTTGTACTGGTGAAGAAGTGGAAATTGAGGGGTCCCCACCAATTGGGGAATGGCTCAACATGTAGTATATGATTGTGACAGAAAATTATTGTGCTATGAGAAATGGACAAGTGTATGGTTTCAAAAAAATTTGGAATGATTTATACAAATTCATGCAAAATGAAGAGAGTATAACTCGAAAAATGTTGTATACAAGAAGGGCAGTACTGTGATGATGATCAACTGTGGAAGACTCAGTCCCTTTGAGCAGTAAAACAATCCAAAACAATTCCAGAGGGCCCATGATAAAAAATAATGATAAAGGAATGGTAAGTTCTAATGATAAGTTGATTGAATTAACTTTAAAAAAATTATTTTTTTTCTTTTTTTCCAACATGGCTACTACATAAATATGTTTTCAATGATTTCATAGGTATAATCAATATTTTCTCAATGTGTGGGAAAGCAGGTGGAGGGAGCTGGAGAATTTGGAAATCAAAATTCTAAAAGAAAAAATGAATGTTAAAAATAAAAAGTAGAATGCCAATGTAATGTGTGTAATAAATGCAGAAAAGCATGAATAAATCTATATGAACTGATACAGAGTGAAATAAGAAGAACTGAGAAAGCAAGAAGCAGAGTAATTACAACAATGTAAACAAAAGGGACAGTGAATCCAAAATGGAAAGTAAATATGACAAACTAATAAAGATCAAATAGGACCCAGTAATATAGGGTATGAAGAAATATAGGTAGATAGCCTTAAACTACGCCTTCATGGAGGTGGGAAGATGCAAAAAATTACCTTGGTCCTCAACCTTTTTAAACTCATCAATCAGCTGTGCTGTTTTCCTCTCAGAAAAATTGAAATGGATTTTAAGGAGAAATTTAGGAGAGAGTAATGGGATATTTTAATCATGTAAATTTTAAGAAATCAATAAAAACTCAATGAAAATAATTGATTGTCCTATAGATGTCTTAAATTCTACAGTTCCAAAATCAAACTCATTATCTTCTTTACCTCTACAACCCCCTCTTTTCACTTCCCTATTACTGCTGAGGGTAACACTATACTACCAGCCACCCAGGCTTACAAATTAGGTGCCTTCACTCCCCATTTTCTCATTTATCCATATCCATTCAGTCACCAAATACTGTTGATTTTACATTCATAGTATCTCTCATTCTTGCATCTTCTCTCCTGTGACATTGCAACCACCTTGGTTCAGGTCCTCATCACTTCAAGTCTGGACTACTACAACAGCGACATGGTTGACCTGCCTACATGTCTTTCTCTATTACAATTCTTTCTCCACTTAGCTGCTAAAATGATTGTCTGAAATCTCTTTGGATTTTACCACTGATAAATTCCAGTCGCTATAACCTTCAGCATCAAGTATAAAGCCCTCAGTTTTTCATTTCAAAGTGCCCTATAACCTGTCTCCAACCTTTCCAGAAAATATTATGGGATCCCATAACACTTGTATCATTGCTGTTCTTCAAACAAAACACTCCATCTGTTGACTTCAGGCATTCCACTTATCTTTCATGCCTGGAATATTTTACCTTATAATCTATGTATCCTAAATTGTCTACCTTTTTTTCAAGTCTCAGTTACAACCTCATATTCTATAGTAAGCTTTTAAGAATTTTAAGGTCTTCTCTCTCTTGAATATTACAAATTAATGCTTTATATATCTTGCTTGTAAAATTTCTTTACATATTATATCTTCCATTAGCCTAAACTTTTTGAGAAGACAGGCTGTCTTTTGCCTTTCTTTGCCCTTAACACAGTACCTGCCACTTAGTAAGAACTTAATAAATTGTTTGGTGACTGAATGATTCCCAAATCAAATATACTTTGTGAGGATCCCAGGTCATGCACTTTCTGGGCAGGTTGCCATTGCTTGGTAGTGGAAAACACAACTTCTAAGGTATATTACCTGCCATGAATGAGACATCCAGCTTCCTCCCTCTACCATGGATCTTTCTTCTGATTTCATCAAGAACATTTCATGAAGGGTCCAAGCCACAGCATAGACACCATTGTAGATGGCATAACTCAAGTCAGACATGGTCATGTCAAAGTAACGCAAAGGCAAAGTCTCCAAGGAGGCATTTGGTGAACATCTTTCTTGGTTCAGGCTTTCAAGTCCATCTTTACATGCAAATATTGAGTGCCAGAATTCTTTAAATACCAAGTCCTCTGAGTATTTAACAGGGTTCACAGTCCTGAGAAAAGCTTTAAAACCTGGAACCTCACTTGTTAGGTGTGAAAATGTAAATGCCCCATGAAATGAATAACCATCTACATAATTTGGTCTCATGGTAATGTCCCAGTGAGGGGTGGTGACCCACACCTTAGAAATTGTAATAGGAGGCATCTGTGAATATCTCAAGATCATCAATGAATCTGTGTCGCCGTGAATGAAAATCACTTTTGATGCTGATGCCACAATCCTGGGCATGAATGTCTCCTGAGATTCTGTGTGTCTTCTCTCACTGACAGGGATCTTCTCTGTGAAGGCCACACAGACACCATTATTTGCCATCTCCAGTGTCATTTCCTGAAGGAATTCCTCACCTCTCAGATCATCAACTGTCACCAGACCTATCCATGTCCACTCAAAATGAATCATCAATCTGACCAGACCTTTATATAGAGAAGAGTCCCTGGGAGCCATCTGGTAAAGAGAAGGAAACTGATCCTTGTCACTCAGGATAGGATCGAATAGTCCAAAGGTGATCTGGATGTGAAAGAAACATGGGAAAATCTGAGATCTAAGAATATGGTCTTGGTGAATGTGCAAATGTGGGGTTGAAACCCACCAGCTCTATTGGAGATTTGATACTTTAACTAGGTAAGACTATTTCTCAATTAATCAAAGACTTTATATTAACTGTGAGGCATCTTTGAGGGCATTGGATGAAAAGAAATGAAGATGAAAATTGTTTCAACAGCATAAAAAATTTGTTTATGATTCATCATCATCTGTAAATTATCAGAGACTCTATAATAAAATCTCTTCTTTCATTACCCAAAATTTTTCAATAAACTGATTTTTTCCTTAACCAAAAAGAGGCCAAGAATTAACTAGAGACAAATATAAATTTAATGTTAGGGAATTTCCTTTTATAAACTAGAATTTTTTTTTTTTTACTAACTGGGGACTCCTTGCAATTACCATTCTATCCTTATTTTGTTAAGATAAAGGCTGTGGATTTCAAAATACTGTTACTAAAGGCATTTTATTTTCCCCAAAACTTTGTATTTACTCATTTTTCTGAACCATTTAAAGTACAACTACTTGCTGAAGAAAACATACCTAGGTAATTTATATTTTTCTAAACATGCACTGATTTCTCTCAGATTGATTGACATATAATAGGGCAAAATATTTCCTGAAGACTGCTTTAATTTATTTTTCATTTGGTAGTGATTTCACCCTTTTCATTTTTGATACTGGAAATTTAGTTTTCTTGATTTAAAAACAATATTTAAGCCGTGGTTTAAAATGATAATCACTCAACTTTCATGAAGTAAATTGCCTTGAAACCTCTAAACTAACAAATCTATAAAATGGGAATTTCTCCAAATCAAGTTGGAAAATCAGCAAGAAATGTGTGTCTCAGAATGGCTAGGTGGTGCAGTGAATAGAGCACTGGCCCTGTAGTCAGGAGGACCTGAGTTCAAATCCAGCCTCAGTCACTTAACACTTACTAGCTGGGTGACCTTGGCCAAGTTGCTTAAACCCAATTGGCCTACATTCCCCCCTCCAAAAAAATGTGTCTCATTTGTGTAAAAGGGGAGTGCAGTGGAGGAAAGGGAGCATCCCAGAAAGCCAGCAGCAAGCCCTCTCAGCAAATCTGTGATAGACCCTGAGACCCAGTGAGGTGGAGCAGGCAAACATCAACGCCATGGAGCCCCACTCCCAAACCGTGTCAGCATAGCCAGGGGAACCGGCAGACTCCAGCCCTGATATCATCAGACCACAGGGCAAAATCGGTATTGAAAGAGGAGAGATTAAGGGGTGGAGTAGGGAACTGTTAGAAGAGGCATCTGATCAGGGGAGGCGCTAGACAGAAGCAAAACCCTGATGAGGAGGGAAAGGATGAGAGGAGAGAGAGTGGAAATAGGAGGAAAATCAAACAGGGAAATATACAACTTCACATAACTGTAAATGTGAATGAGATGAACTCTCTCATAAAACTGAAGCACATAGCAGAGTGGAACAAAAACCAGAATTCTACAACATGTTGTATATAAGAAACACACTTGAAGCAGAGAGACGTGGAGCAATGGTAATGAGTGGGAGACAAAGGAAGATGGTCTGGAAACACCACATTTCAAAATATGTTCTAAAGCAGTAAAAATCAACACTCTCTGTTACTGACTAAGAAATAAAGTGGTGGATCAGTGGAATATATTAGGTGTACGAGACACAGTAGTCAATGACCATTGTCACTTAGCATTTGATAAACCCAAAGACCACAGGCTTTGGGATAAGAACTTACTATCTGACAAAAACTGCTGGGAAAACAATAGGAAACAGACAAGGTATAGGTGTAGACCAACACCTCACATTGTTTATCATGATAAGATCAAAACTGGTTCAAGATTCAAACTAAAAGGGTGTCACTTTAAGCAAACTAGAAGAGAAGGAATAGTCTGCTTGTAAAATTGATGGAGAAGGGAAGAATTCATGACCAAACAAGAGACAGAGAGTATAAGAAAATAGAAAAGAGATCATTTTGATTATATTAAATTAAAAGGATTTTACAAGAACAAAACCAGTACAATAAAGACTAGAAGGAAAATAGAAACCTCAGAAACAATTTTAAAACAATTGTCTCTGATAAAGGCCTCATTTATAAATACACAGAGAAAAAGAGTTAAATTTATTAGAACACATGTCATTCTGCAACTGATAATCAAAGGATATGAACAGGCAATTACCAGATGAAGAAATCAAAACCAAAATTCCAGAGCTCCCGGGTTGAAGAGATCATACTTCAAGAAGCTAGAGAGAAACACTTCAAATATCATGTGACCATAGTAAGAATCACATAAGATTTAGCAACTTCCACATTAAATCATTCAAGGTTTGCAACATGATAGTCCAAAGGGTAAAGGAGCAAGGATCACATTCAATCAAGAAAATTGAGTAAAATCCAACAGAGGGAAAAATGGAAATTAAATGAAATTGAGGATTTTTGAGCATTCCTGATGAAAAGATCAAAGCTGCCTAGAAAACCTGACATTCGAACAATCAATCAAAAAGCCTGAAAAGAAGCATTGAAAAACAAATATGAATGAGTAATCATTTGTGAGTCAATCAAGTCAAACTGTTTGCATCCTTAAATGGAAGAACAATACATAAAACCCCTAAGAGGTTTATCATCATTTGGGCAGTTAGAGTTTATATAAACATAAGTTTTACTGGAATGACCTCCAAAAATTAGAATGCCAAAAAGGGGTGTACTTTGAAAAAGCGGAAGGGAGAAGTAGGTGGGGGAAATTTATCTCACATAAAAAGGGCACACAAGGAGGATCTTTTACAATGAAGGGGAAAATGCGGGCAGGAGTGGGGAGCAATGCTTATATCTCACTCTCATCAAAACTGAATCAAATTGATACACATGCACACATGCACACATTCTCAGATGTATATGTAATAAATAGCTCTTTTTGTGTTGGTAAATAATTAGGAATTGAGAGGAGGCTAGTCCATTGAGAACAACTTAGCCAGTTTTGGCATATGATTGTGATGGAGTACTATTGTGCTATGAGAAGTCAGGAAGGGGATAGTTTCAGAAACAAAAATGGCAAGATTTACATGAAGTGCTGCAAATTGAAGTGAAAGGAACCAAGAGATCATATTGGACAGTATCAGCAATGGCGTAATGACGATCAACTGTGAAAGACTTGTTTACTCTAACCAATACTCGAATCCAAGACAATTCCAAAGGACACATGATGAAAAAATCAGAACTGATGAACTTTGAGTAAAAATTGATGCACAATTTCTTCACTTTATTTTTCATTTTCTTCTCTGTAACACAGCTCATATGGAAATATGCTTTGAATATCTTCATATAGAATTGATATAATATTGATAACGTTCTCAGCAGGTGAGGGATAGGTAAAAAGATATAGAGAATTTGAAACTCACAATTTAAAAAGAAAAGAATGTTGACAACAGTAAATCAAAATGTAAAAAATAACCTCAAAGAGCAGGAAAAATATATACCCTGGAATATCATTGTTCAATAGCCAATGAAAAAGAGTTGAATTCAAAGAAAACTGGGAATATGAGTATGAACTGATAGCAAAGGAAGTAAAAACAACCAGGAGAAAAATGTATACAGTACAATATTGTAAATAAAAAGAGCTTTGGAGGCCATAAGACATCTAATACTGAATGGTAGATAATGATGGTCGAAGAGAATGATAATAAACTTTAGGAAGTAAGCCATTTTAAATTGAATCATAGCTGCATGCAGCTCAACAACTCCATCAAGTTGCTTGTATATTTCTGAAAGCTCCTTATATCACCCTCCATTAAATTTGCTTCAAAATTGTCAAATTTAACACTAACACTTCACCACTCTTTAATACCCATCACACATTCAGTATAGAAATTTTAAAAAGCTATTTCATGTCTCTCTTTGCCCCTACTTAGTTTTTTTCTTAGTCAGGGAAGTGTTTGAGATTATCCACAGTGAAGCTTTCTTTTTTCTAAGAGAATTAAGGTTGAATCATATTCTTTCTTCTATTCACTGTGGCCTCGATGATATACTGCAATGATTGATCTTTGAAATTAAATCCAAAGTAGATTTTAAGAAGAAACATCATCTCTATGACCTCATGCATTGATATTGTCATGTTTCCCCTTAATAGAGAGGAGAGAGGAAATATATATTAAGAAACTGTCTTTTTAGTGAGTGAGTCATTTCATTAAGGGCTCATTCTTTTCCACTCTTGAGCAATTAAGAGACACTCTCTTCGTTGCTCCCTAAAACACGGCAATGCTCAGTTTGCTTTTTACTCAAAGAAGTACTATTTGGGGGAAAAAAAACAAGTGATAGTAACATTCACAGACAAGATATAGCTTGAGGTTGAAACAAAGGTAATGTGATGTAGGGTTAAGAGCAATGAGCTAGTACTGAGGACATATATGTTTTAGTCAGAGCTCTTACATTAATTACATCTGAGCTTTCAGTGAAGCTGTTCCATGCTGCTTATCCTCAAGGACTTTCTCTGTATATTGGAGAAGTAGACCTGCACAATCTCTAGGATCCCTTCATGTGATAGAAGTCAGGTGACAATGATTTAGTCCTTGCTATACAATAAAGGAGCAGCTAAGTAGCACTTTGTATAGAGTACTGGACCCGGAGTCAGGATGACCTGAGTTCAAATTTGAAATCAAAAAGTTACTACTTGTGTAACCCCAGGAAAGTCACTTAACCTTGTTTGCCCCAATATACTTATCTAAAGCTGACATGAAGAAGAATATGGCCAATTACTCAAGAATCCTTGCCAAGAAAACCACAAAGAGGTCACAAAGAGTTGGACATGACTGAGACAAGTGAACGACAAATAAACAAAAATACGACAAAGATAAACAGGCTGGTGCTCAAGGGCAGGTCCACTCTCTCCTATGTATCATTTGTCAGAAATGCTCCAATGATGATGTCATTGGTGTAGGGACATTCTTGGCAAGACACAACTTCTCCCAATGCTGGTTAGCACCTTCTCTGAAATTTATATTCTCTGAGAGTGGCTTAGATTACTGTGAAGTGAAGAGACTTGGCTAGGGTCACACAGGCACTATGTAACAGAGATAGGTGTTGTTGTTGTTGTTGTTTTTGTTTAACTCGGGCCTGCTGACTCCAAGGTTCATTCTGTAACTGTTACACCATGCAGCCACTCAGAGGTCTGACTAAGCCTCAGAGGTGTCAGTGTCAATATTACCCACCTGTGGATACTTGTAGAGTTCAAGAAGTGTCCCCATCTGGACAGCCAGAGCTGATGTGGCTCCTCCAATGACAGCCACCGACTTGTTCTGCCCCCAGCAGTTGTAGTTAGGGATGAGCTGGCCCTGTCCAGACAGCCACCACAGGGAGCTCTCCAAGGTCCTCTCATCACTGTGGTAGGTGTTGTAGAGGTGGAAGCCCAGGGTAATGTTGGGCAACAGATTAGGGTTCTTGTTGATCTCCTCTACAGCAAACATTAGTACCAGGGCTTGTTGGTAATTTTTGTATAGCCACC
Source organism: Pseudochirops corinnae (assembly GCA_028646515.1). Lineage (NCBI taxonomy): Eukaryota > Metazoa > Chordata > Mammalia > Diprotodontia > Pseudocheiridae > Pseudochirops > Pseudochirops corinnae. Next base: position 353,257,230 of record CM053587.1, read on the forward strand.
TAAAGGGGAGTCATAAACCAACAAAGACTGTAAAAAGAATTCATTTAAGGAAAGAGAATATTCCAGCTATGACAAGGTTAAATTAAAGGACTCTAGGTCATTTTGAATGTATTAACAGCCTTGCTTGATCCTATACTGCTCCCTTCTTGTGATTCGCATATTGAGGACTATTTTCATTGAGTTCTGGGTATGCTTCTGCCTTCCAGAGTCATTCACTCATTTACTCACTCATTCATTTGTTCACACATTCAAACAAATGTATACTGAAGACCTACCATTTCAGAATCACAGTGCTTAAGATTCAGAAAATCATCTAATCCAACTCATTGTCAAAAAGAATTCACACTATAACATTACCTATAAGAAATTTAGTAGCCTCCCCTAAGAGATAAATCAAGAGGTCCTGGAAGGTTAAAAAAAATAAACAAAATCCTCAGTCATCATGTAAGAGAAAGCTCAAAAGTGACTGACCAAAGCCATGTTCTCTTCTGGAGTCTGTGTTTGAATATAGACTCACTTACATCTGCCCTCTGCCCTCACCAAGTTTTAGTCAGCACCTGACATGAACCTTGGTACACAATGCAAGTATGAGCTCCCATGGTTCATGCTTCCAAAGACTGATCCAGCTTGTCCCTGATAATAACCCTGTAATACTCTGCCCTTCCTTGCACTACTCAAACACTAAACATCATGCAGGGCACCAGAAGAATGATGTGTCTCCATCCTCCTTGTCCATCTTGCACCTTTATGACCATTTCTCTAACCTTAAAAAATCCTTCCTCCTATAGTTTCTCTATTTCTGCTTCCTTTTGTTTCTGTCCAATGCTGCTGTGTCTTCTAGGAATGTCAGTCCTTGTAGATTTCTCTTCTTAGAAGCATCTGTGACTCACAATTCAACATGTGCACCTCTTTCCCAAGTATTCTGACATAGGGAAAATCAAGAGTAAAGGAAGAACTAGGAACGTGGTGCCTCAGTATCACTGGGACTCTCCTTTTCCTTGATATTGGGACTGAGTCTAGGCATCTAATCTGCATGACTTTCCCCAGGAATACAACTGGGAGATAAGGGATGTTGCTGTCTTTCCTGCTTGGTAATCTGAATATTCCTCATTCTGTGTTAGGACAATTTCTAACAAGAGTATGTACCTGTAAGTTATCCCAACATCCCCTTTCCCTAGAAAGCCTAGGATACAGTCAAGGGAAATGGAAGGATGGAGATTTTCATATGTTGAGATGAGGATGTCTAGGAGAGAGAAATCAGTGGACAAGGGCACAGAAACCTGTTTAAGAGAGAAGAAGGACTCTGGTTTTCTACCCACAGAATGTACTAGCAGGTGTTGCCTACATGTCTTCAAGTCAGGATCAGGAATGATCAATCACACTTCTTATTCTCTTTCCTCACCTTTTCCCTTTCCATGGAAGGGATTGAAAAGAATAAAAGTAGTAAATTACTATCGAGGATATTTAATCAAACAGCCCTAAAGCAATGGTCCTAGAGATCTCACATTAATAGCAACATGTTCCAAAATATTTACAATCCAGAAATACTTATCCAGCAGATCTTATCTTTAAGGTAATTTATACCCATATTTATCTGAGACTGTATTTGAACTCTGATCCTTCTGATTCAAAGGCCAATGTTTTATCAACTGGGTCATCTAGCTGCCCATATCAGAGAAGGTGCTGTGCTCTATGACCAAAGCAGAATTCAAACAGCTCAAAGGAAATGCAGGATGAACAAATTTGGAGAATCCAACCCAAATATTTACATAGACTATTTGTGTCCGACCTGAGGGAGAATGTTCCAAGCTGGTATTGGCTTGATCAGCCACAGTTGGACACATGGAGGTTTGACACTAGCGTGGTGATATTGTTTTGGTCTTTGAGAATGAAGGGAAACAACCAACCAGCCAAGCAACATTCATAATGACTTTCCCACCATTAACTGCTTGTTTTCTGAGAATTTGAAACTCTGGGTCCATTCTTTCTTCATTCACACTTACTACAATTAAAATCAGGGAGAAAGGAGTCAATTGCCCCGTCAATAGGAACAATGAGTGTTCACAAGGAAAAGTCTGTCAAAGGCTACAAGAGGCAAAAAAAGGAAAACTGGTTCACAAGAGCTTTTTTGTCCAAACACATAATGAGGCAGGTTGTTTCCCTGTCTCTTGCCCACTATTATCCATTAGGCCTAGGGAGTGAACAATAGTGGAATAGAAAGGAATTGGAATGTCTTAAAGTTTTCAAGAAATAAGAGCAAAAATTAAAACATTTCCTTAGTTTAGAGGAATGAAGACAAAACATGGAGGAAGGAAAAGCAAAGCAAAAAGAGATACAAAATGCAGGAAGAACACAAAACAATGGAGATGCACGGACAGAGTGACATACTGAAGATGTGGAAACTACCATCTTCCATGTCTCCTTCTTCATCTCCCCAAATTAGTGCTTCAAATCCCTTGGGAGACCTGGGGCTCACCAGTAACTTCCTAGTGTAATTGTGCAGGGATATCACTGAAAAGAACGCCAGTGTGTGTGTGTGTGTGTGTCTGTGTCTATATCTGTGTCTCTGTGCGTGTGTCTCCGTGTGTTTGTGTCTGTCTCTGTGTGTGTGTGTCTGTGTGTGTGTCTGTATGTGTGGTGTTGGTTGTATGTGTGTTTATTTAACACTCAATCCAGTTTCTACACTGAAGACTCTTCTTGTGTATATTTGAGACTGCATCACTACATACTCAACTCTTGTGTCACTGGGGTTATTCACAATGTGAGCAGAGTTCTGGATCTAGCTCTAGACAAAATTCAAGATCTTTGCACCTCCTCAAGATCAATGAAAGAAGAGAATGACAGATTCAAATGCACACACAGGCACAGAGACAGGAAGAGACAAGAGATGGAGACAGAGACAGAGAGAATCCTTTCACTCTTTAGATTTGAAAGAAAATCAGATGGATGGAAACTGACCATGAGCAAGAGAAGTCAGAGAAGAGAGGGAAGAAGAGGTGCTCAAGTAAGAAAACAAGGGCCTGTCTGCCTGCCTTTTACATAAAGAACTCTAGTCATTGACCTGCCCAGTGGCACAGGCAGGCAGGCAGGCACTTACTTATAATTCCGACAGTCCTTGTCAGGTTTACTTCTAAAGAGTTCTGCTCCTGTGATGCTGCTCACTTCAACTGAATATATGGGGATAAAAGCCCCAATCATGAGATCCCCATTTCTGACAAGGCTGGGGCTGATTTGGGGGATGCAGGGTGGCTCCTCTGTCCTATTCTCAGAGTCTGGAAGCTTCAGCAGTAGTGACAGGAGCAGGACAGAAAACAACAAACAAATCTTTCTCTGAACTAGAAACAACATAGCCTTGAGCATTAGGTTCAACGTTAGCCTCAAGCCGAACAGGAGTCAAGAAACTTCCAAAATTAGAGCAAAGTCAAACATTTGAGGCTTATTCAACTGAGAACACTCCTAGAGCTGCAATGTTTTGTTCTGGAGAAGATGTCCAGGTAAAATCCTTTTTCCACACCTGAGGAAACACAAAGGGACATTAACTGTGCCCATGAAGTGGGACAGAGACAATGAAGTAAGACCAAAGGAGTCATTATAAGGCTTCTCTGGCCCCTCAGCTCCAGTCTATCTCTTAGAGACCATATGGTTAGTCCTTGACAATTATGTCCACAGAGGCATGCAGATCCAGCAGGAGTTCTGGGGACCATTCCTGCCTCAGGCGTCTCCAGCTGAGTCCCCACATTGATAGCAAAAACACAAGTGGAAAAACATTTTGGAACTTTCTGTCCCTGTCATCAACAGAGACTACTGGACAGGAGCCCTCATGGAAAAGTTTGTGTTTCACTGTGTAACCCAGAGGGCTGCAGCATCCTAGAGGTGGAAGATGTTACATCAGGTAGAGTTTGATGGGAATAGGCAAGATAAAAAAAAAATTTCTGAGAACACAGTTGAACTGAAAGTCTGCAGGCTTCATGGTTGTGACATTCAGTGACTTCTGATCCAGGATCCATATTTCTTGAGTTCAGGCTCTCCACAGGTTCTACACTGAAGAATCAGAGGGAAACAGTGAAGAAAAGTGAGGCATTGAAGAGTCTAAATGGTGCCTGAGAAGAATCACCATCTACGCTTCCCAGCTTTACTGACCCCCACAACCTGATATCTTCCCATACTGACGTTGGCTGGGAATGCATCCTAGGATCATGGGCCTTACAACCAGAAGGAACCTTAAAAATAAAGCTAATCCAACATGTAATTTTAAAATATGCGACATTAAAGTAAAATTACTTGCCTAAGGCCATCTTGTTAATAGGATGTTCATTCCACTAGTGTTTATACAGTGTTTTAAGGTTTATAAAGCACTCTACATATGTTAACTAATTTTTTTTTCTCACAACAACCCTGTGGAATAGGTATCACTTATATCATCTTCTTACTGATGAGAAAATAGACTAGAGGCTCAGTGCCTTGCATAGGATCACATAGTGAGTAAGTATCTGAGGAAGCATTCAAACTCAGCTCTTCTTGATTGTAAATCTGACATCATCCACCACATTTCTGTTGTTCTCTGGGAAAAGCATATTTCACTTCTCAAAATGGTTGCTCTTTGAACCTATATCCATTCATGTCTTGTATTGGTGGAAGGGAAATCCACTGTTTAAAACTTACAGCAAAAGTCAGTGAAAAGCTATTGTTGACTTCCACAGAATGGAAATTTGTGTGAAAAAAAGAATGTCTTGGACAAGGGTGTAAAGACTACAGGGACCTTGAAAGCTTGGAGGGCCAGGCCCAGGCAAATGGAGACTGAATGGGCCAGCTGAAGGAAGTCTGGTATCCCTGAATGTCAGAGCCCTAGAGGAAATCTCAGGGCACTGGACCATCCTTAGAGGTCTGCCAAATTCAATGAAACACAGACACAGACACAGACACAGAAACACACACAGACACACATGCAGACACACACACACACCACAACATTAATAGCTAGGTGGGACAGTGGATAGGACACATGGCCCAGAGGCAGGATGAGCACAGTTGATATCCTACTGTATATTTGCTAGCTATGGGACATGGAAAGTCCAGCAGGGACATGCCAAAAGATCCAACCACTTCCATTTGAATTGTCTTAGGACAGCTTTGAAGATCACATGGCAAGATATGGCATGTGACACTTGAACATAACTCCAATGAGTGGCCACAGTATTCCAATGCAACATAAGCATTTGCCTAGTAGATGGTTTCACAGAGAATACAAGGCAAGCTATTACTCAGATAAAAGAAATGATACAAGGACACTGTCAAGTTCTCTCCAAAGAACTTTGGCATTGATTGCATGGCATGGTAGATATTAACACAGGACTACAGAGCATAGTACACCCACATTACAGAAGGTGCTGTGCTTTGTGAGCAAAGTAAAATTGTGGTAACTCAAAAGAAGGATGTGATGTGCAGATGTAAAGACATCTCCATTCCAAATGTTCATGTGGGCTGTTAGAACCTGACCTGCCTTAGAGCCTTCTGAGCTCATATTGGTCTGATCAGCCATAGCCACACACTATAGATTACCCTGACATTGGGATGTCATTGTGGCCTTCTTTGAGCAGGAAGAACAGCAAGTGAATAACCATAGACAAGTCACTTAACTTTTGACATTCAAACAATGTGTCCAGCCCATTGGAGTTGTACTCCCTGCAGTACAATTTGAATACTTGAGTGTTTTCAAGAAAGGACCATACTGTCTGTTATCTTACCTGACCAAGTGATCTTCAAAATATTCCTAAGACAACTCAAATTGAAGCAAGTTAATTTCCTGGCATGGTGCTGGTAGACTGTCCAGGTTTCATAGTCTTGTAACAACGAAATCATCACAAAAGGCCTCACCTCCAACAGTCCCTGACAAATATCCTCTGAGGTGAGCCTGAATCCTAAAAAATGAAAACTCTGCTCCAAATTTCAAAAATTAGGCCAGATCCCATGCAGGCCTTGCCAACCATGCAAAGACCACACCCTATCCCACCCACTGGGTGGAATGCCTTGGCATTCTAAACTTTGGCCAAGTCTACTCATTGTCAATTCCAGTGGGTTAGGTAATCACCTAAACAATAGAGTCCCTGCAGAGGACAGTGCTCTCTTTAGAGAAAACTAAGTGGCACCATATAGAGAGAGAACCCTGGAGCTGGAATTATGAAGAATTGAGTTCAAATATGCTCTCAAACAGGATATGTTAAAAACTAAGCAAGAGTGTTAGCCCTTCTCAGTCTCAGTTTCCTCATCTGTTAAACTGCCAGAATAATAACTCCTACCTCCAGATACTGCTTTGATCAAAAATGATACAGTGTTTGTAAAGCACCTTGAAAATCATAAAGCTCTATTTTAATATTATTATTATTATTATTATTAGGTCCACTCCCCCACATCCCACCAGTTGAACTCAAAAGATGGTTCCCCCAGCACACAACTACTAGGGGGTGGTCCTGTGTGGGTCCACATATCACAAGCATGACTTCCCCAATGCCTATTAATAAGAAACCAAAGGGCAAAAGTAGCTCAGAAATTGGTAATTATTCTAGTGGCATGCCTGTGGAATAATAACGAAGAAGCATTAGAGAAGACTCTCCCATAAATATGCTAAGCATCAATGGGAATGGGCCAACACTGGGAAGGGGGCCATGCGAAGTACACAGGTGGCTAAAACAACCCATACCTAAGGCATGGCAGGTCCCAGAATTTTTTTCCTCTCATGTCACTGGGTACAATCAGCCAATCAGTCATCAAGTATTCATTAATCACCTACTATGTGGCCAGCATTGTGCTAAGCTCCAAGGATACAAGGAAAAGGAAATGACAATACCTGATTAAAAAGAACTTACAATCTAATAGGGAAGACAAAATGCAAACAACTGTGTGCACATTCTAGGGAGGATAAGTGGAGGTAATCAGTGGGGGAAGATGTTAGAAGTAAGAGAGATTCAGAAATCATCCTTGTAGAGGGAGATTTTATTTGGGAAGTGAAGGAAGTCAAGGAGGCAGATGGGGGTATACAGAGCATTCTAGATATTGAGGGCAGCCAGTGCCAATGTTCTGAATAGGGAGAAGGAGACTCTAGTGGAAGAAGCAAGCTCTATGTTGGACAATCACTCCCCTAAGTTTTATAAGCCTGCCACTCTCTTCAATTCAATTGTGCTCTAGCTATCCTCTCTGGGTCATTCTTACTTCCTCCTTCATTCTTTACCCACTGAGACTGGGCTTCCTCTTCTTGACACATTCTCCCTGGTCATTCTTCCCAGCACTGGTTGCATTTTCCATATTACGGCTTTACTAACTGATTCTTGGGGGAGGGGAGGAATTAGAATCTTCCTTGATTCCCATTGCCACTACCAGACAAATGCACTAGATGACAGAAAACTGCCCGCTTCGCTTGTAGGTCTCCCAGAAGTCGTGTCAGAGGA
>CM053587.1:353274798-353292059 GCA_028646515.1 Pseudochirops corinnae
AACCAAAGTGATTGTTATCCACGGTGACACAGATTCACTACTAATTCTGAGATACTCACAACCTCCTATTTTCATAGTATCCAAGGTATGGATTGCCACATCTCACTGGGATATTACCATGAGACGCCTCTTTGTTGAAGGTTATCCTTTCCATGGGGCTCTCACATTTTCATACATGATGAGTGAAATTCCTGGGTTCAAGACTTTTCTTAAGACAGTTTCACCTTCTAAATACCCAGATGATATTTTACTTAGGGGATTCTGGCTGTCAGCTTTTGGGTGCCTAGAACAACCAGAAAACCCAGAAGAGATCTGTTCACCAAATGCTTCCTTGGAGACTTTGCCTCTGTGCTCTTTTGATACAACCATGTCTGGCTTGAGTCACACCATCTACAATACTGTCTATGCTGTGGCTTGGGCTCTCCATGAAATGTTTATGAGAAAATCAGAAAAAAGATCAATGGGAGATGAAGACTATTTGATATCTCATTCTTGGCAGGTAATGTTGAATGGGAGGTATGCGGGTGGGGTACATTTTAAATAGTGTAGTGAGGATTCATTTTGAGTATGAGATGAACAGGTTGAATAAGGAAGTCTCTTCAAACTCTCAAATTATGTGATTATATGTTCCTTAAATATTGTATTATCAATTGCCAATATTTGTTAGTCAGCATATGAACCTCATAATTAGCATTTCTATCACAGGAAATTGGAAAGAACCTCAGGTACCATTTAGAAGTTATATATGTATCTGGACAGAAATTCTTTTTTGCAACAACTTTGTTAGTTATTGTTCTAAAACATCTAGTACATTGGTTCTCAACCTTCCTAATGCCACAAACCTTTAATACTCATATGTGGGCATATCTGCATGTGGGCAGACCTGCCTGGAGACAGATAGAGGAGTGGTGTCTCGGTTTCTAAGACCATCAGAAATATGTGTTTTCCAATGGCCTTAGGTGACCCCTGTGAAAGGGTCATTTGACCCCCAAAGGGGTCACAACCCCACAGGTTGAAAACTGTTGATCTAGTATATGATAACCTATCACCTCCAAAGACCTATCATTCTATTTTGTGGCAGCTGTAACTGTAGAAAAACTATCATCACCAGCCTAGTTAGTGTTAGTGCTAGGGCATAAAAACACTGATTGACAACCAAGTCAACGACCAACCAGCATAACCTCTCTAATGGATAGTAATTTCCTCACTTATCCTCATTCTGAATTCTAAAGAAATTATGGTATGTTGCGGAATTCCCTCATGAAATTTTAGTTAATAAAATTTTTATTAATCAATTAACTCTGAACCCTCATCTCAGGTCAAAAATGAACTGGTAACACTTATTTTCCTGTAAGCTTTTAAGACTGTTTTTTATAAATCCCTGGAGTCATGGTATTAGACACAGATGGATTCTGTTGGGCATACATGTTATTAAGAATGTAACAAATTATACAGAAAACTATTTCAATAACATACCTGTGATAATAAAAATTCTGGAGAAAAAAATCACCTCTAGCCATTAATAGGGGCTGCTGATTTTTTCAGTTATAGAAACAAATACTCTCACCAGTCAACTTTCTCCACATATCAAATTCTCTGAAAAAATCTCCTGAGGATATCTTTACAGAGTGACATAAACTCATTTCACTCAAATTGCTCTATACAGCATTTTGGTAGTTAAGGTAGTCTCTCAGAGTTAGCTTAGTCTTTTCTTTGCCTTGCAATCTCTCTCACCTTTGCAATTTATTTTTTTTTCGATATGGTAGATAAACTGACTCTATGATTCTATTTCTTTTAAAAATATATTAATAGTAGCCTTAGTCTCTGTAGGAAAGTCCATAGAAACTAGTACTCCATCGTTCTAGAAACAAAAGTAGTTTCTCTTTTTCATTATTCATATTACTCTTCAAAGTATCTCTCTATGTAATCATGGGGGACATGTAATGGGAACTCATAGTCTTGATGCCAATGCTGTTCACCAAGTAAGCTTTAACTTCCTCTTTCTGACCTGGGCTGCATGGCATTAGACAGTCTAATGACCCTCTACTCTTATGGTTTCACCACATTTTTGACATAATTAGTTCAGATGTGCAATCAGCCTTAGCTCTGCCACAACTCTGCCACATGCATAAATTATCCAGTAGCCTTCCAAAATCAGGGAATATATTCATGTGCCTTGATGTCCAGCATTCTCTTCTTGCCTAGCTTTTGTTTAGCTTTCGGCTGTTCTTTCTAGTTATGTTTCCTGGGCCAGATTGATACAATGTGATCATTCTTATATATGATATTAATTCAGATCTTGGAAAACCATCACTGTGCCTTCCCTAATTCTTTCATTTTCTGGTATTAGCATCTCAGATTCAGTATAATTATCTTTGAATTTCAGGGTATCTGTCATGCTAAGTATATATAGACAATTTTCTCCCTAATCTATTCCTTTTATTTCAGAGGTCTATTTGTTAAATCTTCAGATAGCAAGACAAATATATGCTTACTAACCCTCATCTATGTTCATTCCATCCCTAAAAGTCCCCTCATGCTTGCAATTTAAGATGTGATCAAGAGAGATTGTATTTTGTGGTAATGTTAGAGTGCATCTCAAAATCAGGAAGAGGTATTCAAATCTGCCCTTCAGACACATACTATGTGATCCTGGGCAATTCATACAACTTTTGCCTGCCACATATTATGCTCCAACAGTATAATTAACTAACTCACATGACATCTGCTACTCTACATTAGTAGGTGGAGTTTCCTCACTGTGGACCTCTCCAATCTGATGAAATTACAAGGATTAAAGCTAATATCATCAAGAATTATTCATCTTCTCAGATAAAATTTTCTAAACCAGTTGGTCATATTAAAGAAATAATTCACTTCTGATTTTTAGCTTTTTTATTATTCTATCTATAGATTTTCCTTCTTTTTGTAGAGTTGGAGTTCTTTACCCAAAAGAATATCTTCATAATGATATCAGAAAAATGATCTACAAAGACATTTACATATAAAAGCATTGCAATGAATACTTTGTTAAAAGTAACTTAATACCAATACATGTAATGCCTTACACTTGGTCTGCCTTCCAAAATAAGGGAAAAGCATGATGAGACTATCAATCAAACAACAAACATTTATTAAGTACTTGATGTGTGCACATAGAGTCAGATATGACTAACAGCACTGTGCTAAATGCTGGGGATACAAAAAGAGAAAAAGGACAGTCTCTATGTGAAATAAGGCCACAATCTAATGGCAGAGACAAAAAGAAAGCAAATATATGCAAATAAGTTATATACAAAATAAACGGGGGACGTAGGAAGGAACAAGGGCGATGTATTGGAATGAAGAGGGGTTGGAAAAACTTCCTCTAGAAGATGGGATTTTAGTTGAGACTGAAAGAAAGTCAGGGAGTCTACTAGGTGGAGATGAAGGGGAAGAGCATTACAGGCACAGAGAAAGAGGAGATGCCTGGAGCTGAAAAATGGGTTGTCTTATTAGAGGAATAGCCAGAAGACCAGTGTCACTAGATCAAAGAGTATGTGATGGGGGGGGGGGGGGAGGATAAAATGCCTGGAGTGTTAGGAAGGGGCTTTGTTATTAAGAGCTTTGAATTTCAAATAACAAATTCTGTATCTGCTCATCCAGGCAATAGGGAGGGATTGGAATTTGTTGAGTAGAGGGGATGATATATTCTGATTGGTGTTTTGGGAAAATCACATGAATTGCTTAATAGAAAGTGGATTAGAGAAAAGAGAAACTTGATGGAGACAGACCCACCCTAGTGCAAATAGTCCAGGTGGGATTTGATAAGGGCTTGCACCAGCGTGAAGAAATAGAGTAAACGTTGGTTTCCAAATGGAATTGGTTGGGTGTGAGAGTGAAGAGAACCAGTCTAATGAACACAGACTCCATCTTGTGCTACCACATATATTATCCTCCGTCTTGTTTTTCTTTTTTCTTCAAATAATTCATGGGGAAAATAGATGGTATAAAGCCATCTATTTATTATTTCATAAAATGCAGGTGGATGCAATTAATCAACATATCTCAATTCTGGGAAAGGAAAGACCTCCAAATTCACTTGCCCCTTATTAACTGACTGAAACTGACTCTTCTCCCCCATACTAACTTGGAAAATCCATCAACTTTCCTCCAATTTGGAATCAGATTATTTAATTTTGTATCCTGATTTATATCCTGTTAATTGTTTTCTTTTAATGCAGAAAAGCCCGTCTCCCCCTCTAGATAGGTTCCAGTGCTAAGCTGACAATGTCTAGACTTGATTTGTTATGCAATTGACATGCATTTTTTAATAAGTCAATATAATTGGAAGCTTGAACCTTGAGCCTCAGTTGTCTCAGATTTTATCCATCTCAACATCAATGTTGTAGAAAAGAAGAGGAAGGGATGCTGAAGAGATGTTGCAAATAGGCCTTTACACCATACTGGATATTAAGGTGGGGTGAAAGATAGCATGGATGAAGGATAACTCCTAAGTTCTGAAACAAAATGGTTCGCAAGGTGATTTTGTGCTTTACAGAAAGGTAGAAGGCAGGACGGCTTAGATGAAGGTAAGTTTTGTTTTAGATATGTGATTTTAAAATGTCTACTGGACATCCAGGTTAAGATGTCTAAAAGGCAGGTGGATGTATGAGATTGGAGGCCAACAACTCTACAAAAGCTCTAGGGGAGTGGACTATGAAGTCAATACGATGCGCAAAGGTGGTACTAGTGAAAGTTAAAGGGACCTTGGACGACAATAATTGAGGCAAGGAATCTATGAATATGGAAGAGATTTCCATATCTGAAGTCTTAGGCTTGCTTTTGGTGCCTCATTTTAAGAAGGATATTCATATTCATTGGTATTTACACTGGAGAATATCTACTGGAAGACAGCCAAGTGAAAAGACTTCTTTCCCCACGTGATATGATACTCACTTGAAAGAGCTGGGGAATTTTAGGCTAATGAAGAGAACAATTGAAGGAGTGGGACAGGACAGGTTTATTCAAGAATTTGAAAGATTTTTTGTGGAAGAAGGATCAAGCTTGTTCTCTTTTAGTAAAAAAGGGAGAAACAAGTTCAGAGTGGAAGGTGCCGTGAAGTATATATGTATATGGTGTCAGGACAGATAGGCATCCAATTGTAGCTATCCAAGAGTAATTGGCTGGTGGCTAGGAGGATCTATCTTATTGCAGGGCTTCCAGAACTGCACTTGGAACATTTAGTAGGTACTTAATAAATTTTGAATGATTAATTCAAGCAGACACTAGATGCGAACTTGTGATGCATTTTGGAAAGGAAAGTATTTTAGGTTTGGGTTAGAAATGAAAGTCACTGAGGGTGATCATTTCCATACTAATCTTTGAGGTTTTTGTTGTTGCTTTTGTTGTTGTAAAGTCATTGGTCAATGATATGGTCAGTTTTAATGTCTCTCCTTTTTCTCACATTTGGTTTCTCCAAAGGGACCATTCACCTGACTCAACATACTCAATTCTACCCTGTAGGGGGAACACACAAAGATATGGAGATATGAATGCCTCAAGCCTGTCTCTGGGCACTGCTGATTACACTGGCTAGATGTGAGTCCAGTGCAACAATATTCATCTTTTCCTATTTAGAAGGATGCTGATGGGAACACAAAACTGAGTGGTAGAATAGGCATTCTCTTCAGTTTTTGAGTACCACAAGTGAAACTCAGGTCTGGGAAATGACAGTGAGTAATGAGTCAGTCAACAAGTATTAAGTAATGACCTACCATGTGCTTGGCACTGTACTAAGCACTGGGTATAGAGAGTCCTTGATCTTGAGGAGCTAACAATCCAATGAGAAAAGCACCAAAAAACCTAATGTGTACAAATAAACTGTATGTAGGATGAATAGGAAATAATTAACAGGGGAAGGGACTAGAATTAAGGTGGCTTGGAAAAGGCTTCTTTTAGAAGGTGAGATTTTAACTGGCATTTGAAAGAAGTCAGGGAAGCCAGAAAACGGAAATGAGGAAAGTGAGATGCAATCCCAGGAATAAAGGACAGGCAGAGAAAAACATCCGTAGACGCCAAGTGATGGAGAATCTTGTTCATGGAACAGCAAGAAGGCCAGCATCTCTGTATAGAAAAGTAGGTGGGGAGGGGTGATATAAAATTAATAGAGTGGAAAGGTAAGAAGTGAGAATAAATATAGAAAATGCTTTGAATGCTACACAGAAGATTTTGTATGTTATCTTGGAGGATACAGAGTCACTAGAGTTCAGTGAGTATGGGAGTGATGTGGTTAGATCTGCACTTTAGAATAATTCCTTTGGTGAATAAATGAAGGACTGACTAGAATGAGGAGAGACTTGTGGCAGATAGCCACACAGGGCGATGCAAGCATTAAATACTCCAGGTATGAGGTCCTGAGGTTGTGGCAGTATAAAAGAGGAGGTGGGTATGTTTAAGAGATGTTGCAAAGGTGACCTTAACAGACTTGGCAAGAGACTAGATAAAGGGATGAGAGACAGTGAGGAGTCAAGGGTAAAATGGAGATTATGAAGGTAGGGGATGTAAGCAACACCCTGAGTTCCAGATATTCACTTCCCAACAGAAAGCTAGAATTTATCCCACCTCCAAATAAGACTACAAAACTCCATAAGGTCACCAAACATTTCCAATATCTCTCATATGAGGCCTTCCCTCAGACACCATCCAGTAATGAAGATTTCTCTTCCCTTTCAGCTTCACCCCTCCCTGAAGAACATCCAATTTAAGAACAGTGCTGGTGACCACGTGTTGTGAATGAAAATAGGAGCCCTGAGGCCCAATATGCCATTATGAACTATTTGGTCTTTCCTAATGACACTGATGCTCTGGTGAAAGTGGGGCAGTTTGTCCCCAAAGCTCTCCTTGGTCAAGATTTCACAGTTTGTGAGGATGCCATAGTGTGGGGATTTGGGGATTCAAAGGTCAGAGACTATGTGTTTGGCTGTGTGTTTATGTTTGTATGCATATGTAATATAATGTGTGGTTGGTGTCTATATACATACACACATTACATGTGTGTACATACATGTAATTTTTTCAGTCAGCAAAACTGAAGCTTTTCCTCATATCACTTCAACTCTTTTGTCTTTCCAACTGAGAATAAAAGATAAGGACAACCTTATGTATAGTGAAGCAAAACAAATTTTCCTATTGGTCATGTCTGAAAACATAATGTCCTATTTTGCATTCTGGGTTCTTCACCACTCCATCAGGAAGAGGGTAGGCTGTTTCATCATTAATCCACTGGATTTTTGAATGGTTATTACCCTGATCAAATTTTCTAATTCTTTCAAAGTTGTTTGTTTCAGAATTAATTCTCTTGGTTTTGCTCACTTCATTCAGCATTTGTTCATCCAAACCTCCTGTGGCTTTTCTGAAACAATTCCTTTGATTTCTTAAAACATGATAGTACTTCATAAGACATACACATACCCACATATGTATATGTATTCTCTCTCTCTCTCATATATATAGATATAGATACATATATATATATATATATATATATATATATATACACATACATACACGTATATATGTATAACATGTTCGGATATTCTTCAGTTTATAGACTGTAATGCCATGAACAAGCAACTTCCCAAAAGAATGCTACTGTGAACAGCTTTTAAGGTTCTGATTACATAGTATAGAGAACACTCCATTTATTCTATAACAAATCAAGGCAAACTTTCACAACAAATCAAAATATAACATTCGTAAAATTACATCTTATCACATAAAATCACAATATAGTGTTTACAAAAGCTTAACATGAGAATGGCCACATAGTTTTCACCAAAGTGGTCACAGTATTTAGAACAAAGAACAAAAGAATAATCATCTGGTAAGGGGGAAACCTTCCTTACTTAATCATTCAATCATTTCACAATACAAGCCAGTCTTCCACTCATGGGGCAATCATAGATTAACTTAATCAGTCACTTATCCATATTCACAATTACTAAGTATCATTAATCACTAAATACAATCATTAGAAAATTACACAAACCCTCCACCCCTGGGTCTCTGGTAAACTTTAATTTCATCACACATTCAATATCCAAGGAGAAGCCTTTTCTTTATCTTGACTCAGGGTGGTCTCTCAGATTCCCTGGATCCCTTCCCCTTCCATGGCTCCAGCTCCTACCTGAATCCACCAAACAGTCACCTTGATTCAGAGGCAGACAGCTCCCAGGTCCTTGTCCAGTCCTCCAGGCAGTTTATGGTACACACTGAAGTTCACAGGGTCTAGCACATCTCAAAACCTTCATCACTTCTGTTGCTGGGAGCTCAAGGATCAACTAAGACTCAAACAAAGTCTTAACATCCTAGGCATGCTTCTTCAGTTCTCCAGCAGTTTGGCTGGCCCTAGGACCTAGAAGAAATCTCAGCCTTCCAGGTGGCCTTCTCAGCAAGAAATCTCTGCCTTCCAGGTGGCCTTCTCAGCAGCAACTTCAGCCTTCACCAGCTTTTGGTCTCATAGAAAATTCCAACTCAGTTCTCAGTCCAGTAGCAGCCCAGCTCCCAGAAGCTGGGACAATTCTGCTTCCTCCACCAGGAGTAAAAATTCTTGATCCTGACTGTCTCTTTTCTGTGGCTCTTCTTAAATACACACATACACATACACACACATGCATGCAGGCACTGGTTTCCTGTCTCAGCCAACCCTTTCCTGTTATGTCAGCAACAGGAGACAGAATTCACACCTTCTGTTTCTTTCACAGAAGTACTTAGCCCTTAGTTACTAAGGGCTAAGTACCTGCTTACTTGACATAAAAAAGGGGGTCTTCGAATTTAAATTAATTACCATCACATAGGCACCATCTCAAATTTCAATTCTTTGCCACTTCATAAAGAGTTTTAAATATTTGTGTATGTCCTAAGTTACAGCTTATTTTGTTTAGGTTATATCCTTCTTTTAATCTACCTTCTCTGTCTAATATCTCAATATCTATTCCTTTTGGACCTATAAAGTCAACAGCTTCTATCTGATTCATTCTAATTTTCAGAGTTTGTTTCTTGGGGAAGGTTCTGTTCTTGTGTTCTGTTTAATTGTTTTCTAATACTTTCTTTGAAATCTCTCTTTTGTTTTCCTCTACCATTCTGATTTTATTGATAAAAATATTTTAACTCTTTAAAAATATATATATTGCTTCAGTTTGTACAATAATTCTAATTGAGCTTGTGTCCAACCTGTATTTTTCTTGGAAGATTTTTTTATTTAATCTTTGGTAAATATTTTTAGTTCTCTTCTGCTGGGCTTATGTCTACCACATCTCCATTATACTAATAGGTTTTTATCCTCGTATTCTTTTAGTTGTTTGCTCATTCTTCCAATCTACTTTCTTACTTTGTTTGCATCAGCCTCTGGACAATTCTGGAAAGTCTAGAATATTCTTGCTGTTTAGTTGGAGTACTGAGTTTTGTCTTATTTCAGGATGTCATAAATAATTCAAAGTGGAGATGTGGGTATTTCAATGTTTTCAAAATATGTTCATTCTGGGTAAAGGCAGATTGCTCTCTCTTACCCTCCTTCCCCACTCCCCTTAATTCTCCAATTTTCTGACCTTCATTTGGGCATAAGCAAAAATACAATGTCTAAACCACTGCCAACCAGTTGGGAAGCTCTTCTGATTTAGAATAGCAGAACTGGAGGCTTCTCTTGTGAATGGGATTCTTGCCCAGGTTATTCCTCATGCTTTTTAGCATGATGTTTTCAGTCATGTTGTCAAATGCTTTCGATGAGGATGAACACTGACTGCCTTCATGGAAAATTCTTCAACTTGAAAAGGCTACAAGTGAAGACCAAAGTGGAGGGAGTGTTGGTGCATGAATTTCTATTTGCAGATGACTGTGGCCTCTATGTAGCCTCTGAAGCTGAGATGCAACAAAGTGTGGATCTATTCTCTGTGGCTTGTGCTAATTTTGGCCTAACAATTAACACCAAGAAAACACAGGTGATCCATCACCGAGCACCACATCATCCATTCTTTGGAACCATCAGTCACAGCAAATGGAGAAGTTTGGAATGCTGTGGATAAGTTCACTTACACTGGTAGTGTACTTTCCAGGGATTTACACATTGATAATGAGGTTGACTCATGCATTGTCACAGCTAGCTCAGTGTTTGGGAGGCTCCAAAGGAAAGTATGGGAAACAAAAGGTATTAGACTGACTACCAGACTGAAGGTCTACTGAGCCATGGTGCTGACCTCATTGTTGATGGCTGTGAAACCTGGACAGTCTACTAACACCATGCCAGGAAGCTGAATTGCTCCCCTTTGAGTTGTCTTAGGAAGATTCTGAAGATCATCTTGCAGGATAAGGTGCCAGACACTGAGGTCCTTACTGGACTGCCAACCATTCAAACTCTGCTTCAGGGACAGCAAACCCAATGGACTGGACACATTATTTGAATGCAAAAGGACTATTTTATGGAGAACTCACACAGGGCAATTGTTCACATGGTGTTCAGAAGAAGCAATACAAGGCCACTCTCAAAATCTCTCTCAAGAACTTTGGAAATGATTGTGGGGCATGGGAGACACTGGCACAGTGGTCTGCATCAGAGAAGGTGCTGTGCTTCATGAGCAAAGCAGAATTGAAATGGCTCAAAGGAAACACAGGATGCTCAGATTTAGAATACCCATCTCCAATGTTCACATGAACTATTTGTGCCCAACCTGTGGTAGAGCATTCTGAGCTGATATTGCTCTGATTAGCCACAGGTGGATACATTGAAACTGACTTGAGCATAGTAATGTCATTTTTGGTCCTCTTTGAGAATGAAGGACAACAACCAACAATTCCTCTGCAGATAAAACACTGGGATAGAAACTGTAACTGTGACACTGCTCTGTATTTGGGATCTGAGACAAGATGTTGCTATTTGTTATTGAACCTGATCCTCTCTTAGTTTTCCATATAGAGCCTAGGACCAGTCCTTTATCAGGTCTCCAATGGGCCCACATCCCATTCTCAGTTCACCCTGGATGTGTTATACAAAATGGGATATGAGGGACAATCCTACCAGAAAAGCTGTTCCCATCCAGGTGTCTCAGTATGAGCCTAGCATCTCCTCTTTCCCTAGTGCACAGTCTCATATGGCATTAACCTGGCCATAATCTTTTTCTAGTGTCTATAGATCCCTGTGTCCATCAACCAATGTCAATCTGCGCTGGAAAAAATAACTTACTTTTATCAGATTTCTCCATCATAACTTGTTCTGATACATTTCTATGTTTGTTTGAGAAGCTGAAGTGTACCTCTGTGCTCCACTCTTTTCTGCTATTCTACCATCCTGGTTTTGAAAATAAAATATACTTTCCTATTATATTCAGTGTTATCTCTGCCCCACCCCAGGCACTTTACTTGTTCTGTTTCTTTTCAAGAAGGTATATTCACCTGGCACTCCTTATAGCTGCTTGGTAATTTTGCCTTCACCATTCCTTTGACTCTTAAGTCAATGTCTTTTACTAAGTAGTAAAGAAATTTTCTTTTTTAAACAAACTTCAGAGTGAAAAGGTACAGCAACCTTTCCAAAAATGGAAGTGTCATCAAGGGTCATAGATCATTTATCCATCCATTGTACAGATGAGTTAGCTGAGGTCCCAAAGCTCAAGCCTTTCCCAAGATCTTTTGCAACTCCAGTGCTCTTTGCATCTTCACACCCTTTTGTGACCGAAGGTAATGAAACCATTTAGATCAATTCAGTTAATCAAAATGAAATTGAGGATTCCAGAATTTCTATTACCTCATCCTCAAATCTCCATTGATTTAGATTTTACAATGGGAGAGGTGGTCATGGTGGGGGCTCGTGGAGTTTGAAGTCAGAGACAATTAAAATGATGCATTTACTCTTTGAATCATAGGTATAATTCTTACCTAACTAAGTGTGGTCTACTTCTTAACTGATACTAGTCAGTGTTTACTTTCAAAATTAAAGTCATAGATCTAGGTTTTGAAGAGGTCATAGAAGCCACATAGTCCAATGCATTTAATTTTGCAGATGAAGAAACTGATGTCCATAGAAATTGCGTAACTGCCTCTAAATCATTCAAGAAATTAACCTTCTAGGAAACATTTAAACTCAGTTCCTCTCATTTCAGAAT
The DNA here is from genome assembly GCA_028646515.1 of Pseudochirops corinnae. Taxonomy (NCBI): domain Eukaryota; kingdom Metazoa; phylum Chordata; class Mammalia; order Diprotodontia; family Pseudocheiridae; genus Pseudochirops; species Pseudochirops corinnae. The sequence continues at coordinate 353,286,930 of CM053587.1, forward strand.
CAATACTATTTCTCTCATGCCATTGAATCACCATTTTTCTCCCTTTGAGGAGGCTTCTGATGGAAAAATAATTATTCAAGTATATGTTTGCTATTGTGGTATAGCTATAACCAGAGTAATTATAAAAATTGAAGACTATAAATAACATCTTGCCTACCCTCTTCAATTGATACGTAAGGAACCTGAGTTTCAGAAATACAGAGACTTGCCCAACATGCCCCGAGTTGCTTCCAAATTCAGTACTCTTAACACTGCCTTACACTGATGTGAAAAAAAGTAAAGGATTCATTGAGATTAATTCAGGGAAAGCAATGATGCTGGGCCCTCTATGCTCTCTGTTCATAGGGAGCTGAAAAAATGCTTTGACTTTTATTTTTCTTAAAATTCACTGAATTTCTCTATGATCCAAAATAGGATGTTTTTTTGAAGGGCTTTATTATTACTTTTTACCATGCCTTGAACTTCAGTGTTCTGGTCCTTCAACTCTAACATCCTTGAAAACTAGATGGAAAGAGATAAAATGAAATTTAGGTCAGTCAAAAGCATTTTGCCCAATACTTTGGGTGATTACCATCCAAATTACATTTCATAATCATAGTGTTCCAGATTTGAGAGCATCTAGTCCATTTGATTTAGCAAGGGAAGTCCTCAAGGTTCAAAACTGAGTAAAAGTAACAGAATCTGTGCCAAGTGTTTGGTTAGGGCCCCGATATTTTAAATGGTGAATATTTCAATACCTTTATTTTTCAACCAGGTATAAATCTCATAACCTTTAATATAGATAGCCAGGCTTCAGGTATTATGACCCTTACATGTAATTAGGCAACAAACACAAGAAAATTCCAGTTGTCAATCTGCTATATGTCTCATTACTATATTCATTCTCACCCTAAGTTTAAGGCAGTCAAGCTGTATGTTCTGGCATTTTCTAATAAATAAAAATAAGCAATTTATTTCATTAGAACATTAAATCTGATCCTTTATTTAAGAATCTACTTTTCCACAGAAGTGTCCTCTCTCTCTGTCTCTCTCTGTCTCTCTCTGTCTCTGTCTCTGTCTCTCTCTCTCATGTACTTGCTCTCTCACTCTCTTCACCCCAATGTCATTCAATGTCTAATTAATTACGAGGAAAATAAGCAATATTAATGCTCATTTAAACACTTCAACAATATTGAAAGCTAACAGGCAGTCAACAATAAATGTCATATGTGACTGCTGCCTCCTCAGCTCAGGAATAATTTCCCAACCACTCACCTCTCTTAGGATGTTAATGTCTCTTCTCAAGAGGTTCCCTGGCAAAAAAAGAGCTTTCTTGATTAGTCTTTCAGGAAAAAAAGGTCCTTTTAGTGTTTTATCTATGTATAGAGCTTAAATAACTTGTCCAGGGCCACACAACTAATGTGTGATGCTGGATTTCGATTCGAATCTTTCTGAATCTGAGCTCAGTACTCCACAATGCCACTTACCTATCTTTGAGAGTGGCTATCAAAGCTGGATTGTGGAGAAAATAAGTTCTTTTTTCTTCTCAAAACTTCATTACTTCACGATCAACAATGTGTATTTCTCTCTCCTGTCACTATCTCAGGTTCCCTCTGGAGTATGCAGTGACAGCTGTCCTGCTGGATTCAGGAAGACCCCTTTGGAGGGGAAGGCTGTCTGCTGCTTTGAGTGTTCCCCATGTCCAGAAGGGGAGATCTCCAGACAGATAGGTGAGTTTCTGTAGGGAATGCCCTTCTCATAGCCATAGATATAGAAAAATATAAAGCAGACATTCTTGGATAGCCACCTACAATCCCCAGGAATTTCAGTGTCTCAGTAAGAGATCATATAAGAACAAGGAAAACCAGAGGAATAACCTCGAAACAATATTCATGAATTTTGACTTTTATTCCACTACATAATACAAAATGGGGGGAAAAATTGTTGTCTTACTTCTTTCATTAACTTAAACTGCTTTTTTCGCACTTAATAGTATTTTTCCAATTATGTGTAAAAATAGTTTTCATCATTCACTTTTATAAGATTTTTAGTTCCAATTGTTTTCTCCCTTCCTCCCCTTCCCCCTTACCAAGATGGCAAGCAATCTGATATAGCCTATACATGTATAATCATATTAAGCATATTTGCACATTAGTCATGTTATAGAACAGCGGTTCTCAATCTGTGGGTTGTGACCCCTTTGGGAGTTGAATGACCCTTTCACGGGAGTTACAGGGGTCACCTAAGACCATCGGAAAACATATTTCCAATGGTCTTAGGAACTGAGAAACCGCTTCTCTATCTGTCTCGAGGCAGGTCTGCCCACATGCAGATACACCCACATATGAGTATGAAAGGGTTGCGGCATCAGGAAGGTTGAGAACCACTGTTATAAAAGAAAAAATCAGAAGAAAAAGGAACAAAACACAAGAAAAATAAAAAATAAAGTTTAAATAGTATGCTTCAATCTGTATTAAGACTCCATAGTCCTTTCTCTGGATGTGGATAATATTTTCTAGATGTGGATAAGTTTTTTGGAATTATCTTATATCATTGTACTGCTGAGAGCCAAATCTATCAAAGTTGACCATTGCACAATGACACAGTTACTGTGCACAATGTTCTCCTGATTCAGCTCATTTCACTCAGCATCAGCTCATGTAAGTCTTTCCAGGTTGTTGCTGCTGTTTTTTTTTTTCCTCTGAAATCTGCCCACTCATCATCTCTTACAGAATATCATTTCATTATGTTCACATACCACAACTTGTTCAGTCCTTCCCCAATTGATGGGCATCCCCTCAATTTCCAATTCTTGGCCACCACAAAAGGAGCTGCTATAAATATTTTTGTACATGTGTCTCATTTTCCTTTTTTTATGAACTCTTTGAGATACAGACCTAGTAGTGGCATTGCTGGACAAAAGTGTATGAACAGTTTGGATGCTGAACTGAAATTCCTTAGCCTTGGCCTCAACCTGCCATGGACTAAAGTTGCCCATATCTTGTAAGGTTGTTGGATTCAGGATTCCATTGGGGGTTTATTCTAAAACAAGACTGAATAAAGTAATCTCAGGGAAGAGTTCCAGTCAAGAAGGAAATCAAAGTTGGATATTGAAATGAGGCTGTCTGGGTGTCTGAGGGTGTAGAGCAGCGGTTCTCAACCTGTGGGTTATGTTCAACTTATAACACTGAAAATACATTCTGCATATTAGATATTTATATTATGATTCATAACAGTAGCAAAATTACAGTTATGAAGTAGCAACAAAAATAATTTTATGGTTGGGGGTCACCACAACATGAGGAACTGTATTAAAGTGTTGCAGCGTTAGGAAGGTTGAAAACCACTGACATAGAGGAATGTTAAGGTTGAGTGATTTAAAGTGATATTTTGATCTGGAATCAATCTGCAAAGGCCATTAGAAGTCATTGCTTTCATGTACAAATATACATGAAGCATTTTCTACATTCCTTCTTCCATCATAGCAACACCCAACACTAAGATGTGAGATTTCAAGAGTATCTAGAAGAGTAGGTTTGTTTGCGTGGACATCAAATTGCATAAGGTTTGAAAATTACCTTAAGGAAGCTTAAAATCAGGCACCTGATGTCTGATAATTAATGAAATACAGAAAGGGGAAGGGAGAAGTTAAATATTCCTGCACAATTTCTGTTCTAAAATCAGTGACATAAACTGGCCTTCTTTGTGGGTTACAGCTACCCTCATTGCAATATTCTTTCTTTCTTTCTCCCTCTGTCTTTGTCTCTGCATCCACTTCTCCCTCTGCCTCTGCCTCTGCCTCTGTCTCTCTGTTTCTGTCTGTCTGTCTGTCTCTTTCTTTATATTTCTTCCCCTCATTTCCCTCCCTCTCTTTATTTCTTTCTTCCCTTTTTTTCTCTCACCTTTTATAAATTTGTCTCTCTATCGCTTTCTCTGTCCCTCTTCCTACCTTCTAATTTTATCAACACCTGTCATGCATGGTCCACTCCAAAACTGAACTATGATTGAATTTTGTATGGTGCTTTTATTATACTTCTTTCTGGGTTTGTCCATCCACAACTCAACCAATTTCTATGCCAGGGCAAGGAAAAAAATAACACTTTCTCTCCAGGGTTAAAATTCATAGAGGAGCTTAAGAAGGATTTTTAAAACCCAATTAGAGAAGTGAAGGAAAAATTGGGAAGAGAAATGAGAATGCTGCAAGAAAGTTGTGAAAAGAGAGTCAACAACCTGACTGAAGAAAATAACACCTTAAAAAATAGACTAACTCAAATGGCTAAAGAGGTCCAAAAAGCCAGTGAGGAGAAGAATGCCTTAAAAAGCTGAATATGCCAGATGGTAAAAGAATTTCAAAAGCTCACTGAAGAGAATAATTCCTTCAGAATTAGAGTGGAGCAAATGGAAGCTAATTACTTTATAAAGAATCAAGATACTATTAAACAGATCCAAAGAAATGAAAAAATAGAAGACAATGTGAAATATCTCATTGGAAAAACCTCTGACCTGGAAAATAGACCCAGGAGAGACAATTTAAAAATTATTAGACTACTGGAAAGCCATGATCAAAAAAAGAACCTAGAAATTATCCTTCAAGATATTCTCAAGGAAAATTGCCCTGACATTTTAGAACCAGAGGGCAAAATAGAAATTGAAAGAATTCGCTGATCATCTCTTGGAAACAATCCCAAAAAGAAAATTCCTAGGAATATTATAGCCAGGTTCCAGAGTTCCTAGACCAAGAATGAAATATTACAAGCAGCCAAGAAAAAAAACAATATGAATATTGTGGAAACACAGTCAGGATAGCACAGGATCTAGCAGCTTCTACATTAAGGGAGAGAAGGACTTGGAATATGATATTCTGGAGATCAAAGGAGCTAGGATTAAAACCAAGAATCACTTGCCCAGCAAAACTAAGTATATTGTTTCAGGGGAAAATATGGTCATTCAATGAGGTGGAGGACTTTCAAGCATTCTTCATGAAAAAAAAAACAGAATTGAATAGAAAATTTGACATTAAAATACAAGAAGCAAGATAAGCATGAGAAGGTAAACAGGGAAAAGAAATTATAAGGATCTTATCAAAGTTTAAGTATTTACATGCCAACATGAAAAAATAATAATTGTAATTTATAAAACTTTTCTCAGTAT
>CM053587.1:353292559-353322407 GCA_028646515.1 Pseudochirops corinnae
TGGCCTTGCCTTTGGTGCTCTGGTATGTTGGGAGGAAGGAGACCCAGACACTGCAGAACACCAACATGCTGAATGTGATGAACTTGGCTTCATTGAAGGTGTCAGGAAGGTTCCTGGCCAGGAAAGCCAGTGTGAAACTGCACAGAGATAGGAATCCCATGTAACCCAGGACAGAGTAGAAGGCAATGACAGAACCCTCGTTGCATCCAATGATGATCTGACCTGGCTGTGAGTGTGTATCTCTATGTGGGAAAGGGGGAGAGATTCCCAACCAGATGCCACAGAGGACCACTTGAATGCCAGAGCAGATAATGACAACAGAGTTGGCCACTCTGGATTGTACCCACATTCTACCTCTGCTCCCTGGTGTTGTGAGCCTGAAAGCCAGGACTACCATGGTGGTTTTGGCCAAAATGGAGGACACAGCTACGGTAAACACAATGCCAAATGTTGTTTGTCTGAGGAGGCAGGTGACTGGTGTTGGATGGCCAATGAAGAGCAAGGAGCAGAGGAAACAAAAGTTGAGGGAGATGAGGAGAGTGTAGCTGAGAGTCCGGTTGTTGGCTTTCACTATGGGAGTGTCTTGAAACTTCACAAATATCCAGAGAACCATAGTTGTCATTAGAGAGAAAGAAAGAGCCACACAGATTAGAGCCATCCCTAAAGGTTCTGAAAAATCCAGGAAAATCACAACCTTGGGGAGGCATTGATTTCTTTCCTTGTTTGGATGTTCTTCTTCTGGGCACTTCACACAATGCTTCATATCTGCAAGGGATAAACAGACTTTTACAATGCTAGATGCAGCAAATTGTCCCCAACCCCATACACATGAAATAAGTACAGTTGTTTGAGGAAATTTATTTTTAAACCTCACAGGGCACTATGTTTTGATAAGCAACATAGTGCCCAATCCAGGCTCACTCTATACTAATTATTTTTAATGTTGATTTTATGTCTTCAGTATTCAGCTTTTCTAACATAATACAAACTTTTCTTATGAGACTATTGTCATAACACAATGAACAAAGACATTGGAGTCCATTGATGCTGTTCCCTTCTCCTTTTCTAATTCCCTTATATTGTAGCAATAACTCTAGGTTGAGACAGTCTGTGAAGTTTGCTAGATATAAAGCAACAAAGCAACAAACCGTTATCTGCCTACTGTGGGTTAGGTGCTTGAGCTGCAAACATGAAAAATGAAGCAATAACTCCTCAGAGTGCTTTACATTCTAACTGTATAAAGCTAGTGGTGCAACTTGTCTTTTTTTAGTAGTCTTTATGGTAACATTCAGCAAATTTATATACTTCTATATTTTGTATGTAAGTATGGTGGTCACATGAGTAAATCAGTCAAATCACCCACCCTTACTAAATTAGATGCTGATTTGCTATACCCTGATCCCTTCACCTGGTGATGATACACCTCAATTGTTCACTAGGTATAATCAGTGAATGGACACATCTCTAAATATGACAGGCAATTGGCTTGAGAAAGTTAAGGGACTTGACCTCCTTTTCAAGAACATGTGTAATTCTAGGAAGCTAGTTTGCATAGTAAATACTAGTTCTTGGTATTGGAAAGAGGAGACACTATTTGAGACAAACTTCATAGATATAATAGATTGGTTCTGGTGTGTGACATAATAGAAAAGGGGAATCCATGGGGCAAGTCCTACAAGGCAGTAATAGAAACTTCCTAGAGGAGAGAGCCTAGAATGGATACCTTGGAAGCTTTAATTGCATGAAGAATAAATGAAGAGAAGAAAGACTATATAATTTTAGGGCCATGCATGATAGAATAAAAGTCTAGAGTACACAGAAAGAAAGGATGAATAATGAAGATAGTAAGAGAAATCCTTTTTTGGAAAGGGATGCAAAAAATGACATGTTAAAAATCTAATAAACAAGACTATCAGAAGGTGGGGAGATGAAAGTGGAATCCTGTTTAAAGCCAAGCATGAGCAGCTTTCCAAAAGAATGCTAATATGAACAGCTTTGAAGATTCTGATTACACAGTGAACACTCTATTCCATAACAAATCAGAGGAAAACATCCACAGAAAATCAAAATATAGCATTCACAACAACTTATCACAGAAAATGGCCACATAGTTTTCACCACAGTGGTCACAAAGTTTTGAACAAAGAACAATCATTTAGTAACTCAATCATTCAATGATCCTTAAGGAGGTTTGCCTCCTTAAGGGATACAAAGTACAATAGTCAAAGTTCTCCACTCATAGGGCACACTAAGTTATAAATCATTTATTTATTCAGTCATTATTCACTTAGTACAATCATTTAGTCAATCAATCATTCAATCAACTTAATCATTCAATTATCCTTCATCATTCATTATTCAATCATCAGAAAATACACAGACCCTTCACCTCTAGGTCACTAGTAAATTCAAATTTCTCAGTAAGTACACAGTATCCAAGTAAATTCCTCTTTCAGCTTTACTCAGGGTGGTCTCTCAGATTCCCTGGATCCCCTTCCATGGTCCCAGATCCTACCTGGATTTACCGAACTGTCACCTGGGTTCAAAGGCAGACAGCTCCAAGGTCCTTGTCCAGCTCTCTGTGCACTTCCTATTCCACATTGGAGCTCACAGTATCTAGTCCAGTTTAAATCCTCCACAGTCTCTGTTCCCAGGAAGTGAAGGCTTAACAAAGCCACCAACAGGTTCATAGAAGTACCAGCATCACAGTCATGCTTCCTCAGTCTTTTGACAGCTCCGCCTGGCCCTTGGAAATCCTCAGCAGCTCTGGCTGGCCCTAGGAAATTTTCAACAACCTCAGCAGTTCTGGCTGGCCCTCAGTTCTGGCTGGCCCTCGGAAATCCTTAGCAGCCCTGGCTAGCCCTTGGACTCAGAAGAATTTTCAGCTAATTCCCAGAACTAAAATCACTTCATCCAGGTTCTCCAAATCAAAATCATCTCTCTAGCCTGGGGAGAGCCTTTCCTCTACAGCCTCCCCTGTGGCAGCAGCTTCTGCCTCCATGAAGCCTGCTTCAAGAAGGTCTGACTCTCCCTCTCTGGGGCTTTTCCTTATATACACACAGCGTTAGCTTCCTGTTTCAGCCAACCCCTACCTGTTATGTTGGCAACAAGGATCCATACCTTCTGTTTCTTTAACAGAGGCTTGATTAATTACTAAGTGGTAAGTAACTGTTACCTTTGCCAATACAAATGGATCTTCAAATTCAAATTACATTGCCATTACAGTCCACAACTGAGAGGAAAGTAATGTGAGAAGTATATCACTATATAACAGGAAGAGGGAAAAGGAATAATGAATAATAAGGTGGGGCACAGGAGAGGAAGAGATCCAATAGGAATAGGGCAATGTTAAAAAAAAATTAAGGTAAAGTAACTGAAGGATCCTAATGCTGTGTTTCCAAGAGAAGAAGGAAAATTATACCTTTAAAAAATCTCAGTAGCAGAGATGAAGGAAAATATAAACCTAACTCTTTTAACTTTAAATGTGAATGGAATAAACAATCCAATAAAATGAAAAGAAGGAAAGACTGGATAAGAAAACAAAACCCTATAACCTATTAGTTATAAGAAAGATATTTAAAAAACAGAACCTGCCACAATAGTTCAGCCAGAAATAGTTTGATTTTTCATCTCTAATTTCATCTTCTTAGTGGTATCTTTGTGCCATATGTGTTCTACTGAAATTACTGGGTGAAATGCAATGTACACTTTATTCACTTTATTTCAATAATTTCAAATTGCTTTCAAAAGGGATCATGATGATTTACAGTTGCATCAATGATACACTGGTGTGCTAGTTTTCCCACAACTTTCTTCTCTGAATTTACCTTCATCTGTTCTGTATACATTGTCTATTTACCAGTGATTTACACATTATCTTTCACTTATAATACGCCTTCCTTGAACACAGAGACTAATTTTGCCTTTTCTATATTTCCAATTTTTATTAAAATGCCTGGACCATAGTAACCTGTGGATGAAGGTTCTTTTTTTTTTTTTTTTAAATCTCACTCTGCTATAGAATCTGTCCTTCCCTCCAAAGCTTCTGGATCTTGCTCATATCACTCTCATATTGTTTTGTGTGATGTACATAGGTGTTTCAACAAACAAAAGGATGAGTGGCCAAGGCCTAATGCAAACTAGGTGCTAGCTGTAGAGATCATCTTTCAAAGAATCACCAATCTCCTTTTGATCACTTCTGTGTCCTCAAAAGTATCTGTTTCAAAACCCAATGCACCTCTGTACATGAGGAATATGTACCTCCTCCTCCCAAAAAATTTGATTGTATCCTTGCCTCTGGGATAAAAGCTATACTCCTTTGTTCCATTTTGTCTTGTGCAACCACCACCTTCTCATGTTCCTGAGTAACAACAACAAGGTAGAATTTTTACTTTTTGTGGCTGAGTTAAAATGCAGAAAAAAATGGTCATTGTGGTTTTTTTTTAGCAATACCAGAGAAATGCTGAAAGTTTCCTCACTCTGATCTTCTCACCTATTAAGAAAACAATTTCCCTTCAATTCATTAACCTTTCCGAGATGTTTTTCCCCCACCCACTGTCTTCCAACTCTAAAATTCTCTGATTCTATAATCCTGTAACCACCTTATGAGGTATAATACTGTGGAGTCACTTATGACTAGATACAAAGAATGATTCTAACATGTTTTGTTGAACTTATTGCTTACACTGTAATAAGCTTAAATTTTTTTCTTATTATAGTGTTACTCACATATTCTATACATATAATAGGATGTTACGCAAGTGGGGTTCATAATGAAGGACCCGAAAAACTCAGTCCTCACTGATTCTGAAAAGAAGGGCAAGGTCTCCTGTGACAGTTTCTAGAGGGAATACAGAGACACTTAATTGGCGATATACTTCTGTTCTAGATGATTTATCAAAATACCACCTTAAAATATGGTGAGACATAGGGATGGCAGAACATCCAGAATAGACTATACATACGCATTTCTTCTAGGCATAATTTCTCATAACCTACATTAGTATAAATGTTGCTGGTGACTATTGCATCTAAGGTGTACATAAACTGAGCTCCACCCCACCACAAATAATTTCCTCAACAATCCAGCTAACTATCCCTTGAACTGAAAGCATAATAAGACCATGCAAATAGGTTCCACAAAGAGGTAGGGCAAGATAGCTACTTTTTTATTTTGCAGGTTTAATTTTGAATAGTAAAGTGATATTGGACATCATGCTCTAACTATTTCTTCAAGTCATATGTCCTCGTTTCAGAACTTTTCCTTAACTTGTTCCTGTGTATCCTCTTGCTCGGGTAGTAACAGAGCTGTTTTGTGACCCTAGAGGAAAATACCATTTTCTTCTGTTCAATGTGTGTAGGAGAAAATCTACCTGTAGACACTTACTCATCTGATTGGAGATCTCCCCCTCCGGGCAGACAGAACAATTGAAACAGCAGATGGGCTTTCCTTCCAGAGGGGTTTGCCTGAATCCTGGACCACAGCTTTCACTGCATGTGGCACAGGGAACCTAGAGAAAATGAAATAAAATGCATGAAGGTTCTGGAAATTAATGGGAAAGGGGATGGTATGTCATTATCAGAGAGTGAATGATATTGATTTGGGGCAAAACAAGCTTATCCAATAGGAGAAAAATGAGAATTGTTCATACATCAAGGAAATGTGTCTAGAAGGAACACTGGCCTGGATTGAAAACAGAGACCTAGAAGCTAGTTCCATTTCTGCCACTTGCTGTGGAAAACTGCCTCAGATGTTTAAACTTTGTGGACTTTAATCATTTGCAAAAGGAGAAATTTGAACAAGATGGTCTCAAGGTCCTTATGTAACTACCATTTTGTAGTGCTCAATGCCAGCTATGTCTTTTTAACGGTTATGATACAAGTATTGCAGGAAACATAAGTGATTGACTTAAAATATATTTAATCAGTCTGTCTGTAGGATGCAGGACACAGGTAACTCAAAGATGGCACTGATTTCACTGTTCATCTTCATGGAAAAAGGAAATTCCACAATCCTATCCAGAAAGAGCTTGTTGGGCTCAGAAGTGCAATGGGATCCAGAAATCAGATGTTATCACTCGGCTCCATAGAGATCTGCTCCTTGGATGATCAGATGGAGCATTTTCACTGAATTAAGGTGATTGTTTGGGTCTTACTTCAGAAAATGTCAGCTGACTCATAAAAATACTGGCCTTGGGATCAGAGCACATTGAGTCAATCTCTAACTTTGTATGTCTCAGTTTTTATTGGTGTCAAAGAATATGACTGAGCATGATGAACTTCAAAGTCGGTTTCAGGTCTATTTGCAATGGTGCTAATGACCACAAGTTTAAAAATCACCTAATGGATTGTTTATTTGACTTTTTTGCCCCAAAGTTTGCTGCAAAGGGAAAAGAAATCTGTGTACAAGGAGGATTTGCTACCCATCAAATGAGATGTGAAGTGAGCATTGTAGGAGTAAAATTTATTCTCATGCTTAAATCATAGGCTTATATTTTAATTGTTTCTCACCTCAGGAGATATCCAGCCCCACACTATAGCTTCCTCATTTATTATGAAATCTTGGCCAGGGTCAGCCATGGGGATATACTGTCCAACTTTGACCAGAACATCAACATCCATATCAGGTACATAGTTAATGATGTTGTATTGAGCCTCAGGGTTTCTAGTCTCGTCCATAAAAACCTGGTCACCAGCACTGTTGTTAAATTGGATATGCCTCAGAAGAAAGTGGAGCTATGAGAGAAAAGAAATCCCAGTCATTTCCTGGTGTATGAGGTCAGTAAACCCCTAAAAGGAAGAGCTGTGACTTATTTGGAAGTCAGTGATAGTCAACAAGATTTTAGTCAGTACATATTATGGGGTTGTTATGTTTTTGCTATATGAAAAGAAATGAAGATGCAAAGGAAGCTAAAATCAGCTCCTACTCTCAAGGATCTAATATTCCCATTGGAGAGAAAAGATTTAGATGAATCAAAAGACATGTAATTGCTTTAAATTTTGTCCAGTTCCCATGCTTGCATATATGTCAGATTCCTGAAGAAGACTACATCTTCTCCTCAAGTTCTCAGGCATGTTGCTTAGTGGTTCTTGGTTTCTCTCTCCACAGCAATCATTTTAAGCTTCTTCCCCATTTTATCATGCTCTCCCAAAGGTAAATCTCCACTGATTATTGCCCCGTTTCATTTAATCTATTAACATCAGTTAACTTTTACAAAAGGGTACTTGTTTCATAGTTATAACAGGAACAGCTGTTACAAAGCATTTCCCCCTAAAATAGAAGTAATATAACAGTTTTCCATCTGTCACACACACACACACACACATATGCATATATTTGTAAACTTTTTCTATACAAACTTTTATTTGTCAATTCTTTCTCTAGATGCGGATAGCATCTTTTTTCATCTGTACTTTATAGCTAATTTGGATTTAATTAGTTAATAGTCAAAATTACTTAATCATTCAAAGGCATTCTTAAAACAATATTGCTCTTACTGTAGCAATTTTCTCTTGGTTCTGCTTATTTCACTCTTCATTGTTTCATGCAAGCCTTTCCGTTTTACTCGCCTCATTTTTTCTTATAGTACAGTAACTCTTCCATAACAATCATATACCACGTGGACATCTCTTCAATTTACAGTTCTTTGACACCAGAAAGAGAGATGCTATAAATATTTTAGAACATACAGGTTCTTTTGCTCTTTCTCTGATCATCTCTAAAAATAGACTAGTTAAGGGGTATTGTGGGGTCAAAGGGTATAGGCAATTTAATAATTCATTGAGTCTAAACCTAGATTGCTCTCCAAAATGCTTTCTCCCAATTCTTCCACCAACAAACAGGACTCTTCATTAATGTAATGGACTTAGAGGTTGTGGTCCCTGCCCCAGGGGACAATGCCAAAAAGACATTTTGTTGATGATGTGGCAGAAGGGATTCCTGTTCTCACACCTACTGGTTTCAATAGTGCTTGATGCCTTCCCCTTCTTGACCTCACTGAGGCCTTCGACACTGCCAACTAACATCTCCTTGATCCTATCTTCTTCTGTCAAGGTTTTCATAACACTACTTTCTCCTGATTCTCCTATCTTCCTGACCACACATTTTCAGTTTCTTTCAGATGATGTTCATCCAACTCATCCCCACCAGTCTTGAGGATCCCACAGGGTTGTATCCTGGGCTCTCTTCTCCCACTATACAATTTCATTTAGTAATATCATCAGCTCCCAGAGATTCAACATATTAGCTCTATGTGAATGATTCACAAACTACTTAACAAGGTCTCCAGTCTGGCATCTCCAATTGCCGATTGGACATTCAGAACTAGATGTCTTCTCTGGGCAACGTGGGCAACAAGATGATGAACTAGATATTTTCTCCGTTCCTTATTACTTCTCCAAAAACAGGAAAAAAAATGCATGAAAAATAAAACGATATCAGCTATCTACAAGGACTAGGGCACTCCAGAAGGCAAAAGAAGGTTAAAAAACACAGAAACTGACCCTCACTGACCTGAGCTCACTCAATACCCCTTCCATACTACCAGAACTGAAGCAGCACTGGAACAACAGGGCAAGCTGTAGTCTTACATAAAAACATACATTAAACCTCAGTTCCCCTTCCTCATTCCAATTCCATGGTGACTTGCTCCAGGCTAGAGAAATTTGCTTGGGTCTCTAAAGTAACCTTAGCTAAAGTTCTTCAGGAACAAAAACCTGCCAGGGGCTACAATGCTGCAAAGATCTGGACTGCTAGTTTGGGGAGAAATAGGTTGCTGGTGCCAAGCTTGAGAACCGAGAAACAGAGGGGATGGGGAAGGAAACAAGAACAGGATGTTGTGCTTGTAGGGGGCTTGTAGCACACCTCCAAGACTGAGGGAAATAACACAGCACCCAGAGAGTGCCAGTTCTGACTCCCCAGAAGTCACTTGGCACAGAGACATATGCCAGTGATGAGTGAATTTCTCAGTTTGGGAGGATCATGAAATGCTTTGTGATCCAGCTCACAAAGTAACCACAATAATTGGGGATAGAATCCGGAAGTGAGTGATAAAGAAAATAAGTGTGGAACCTGAAAATACTAAATATTTTGGGAAAAGAACTTGAAGATAAATAAGATAAATCAAAAGCAAAAACGGTAACAGCAGAAGGAAATATGGTCTCCAGATCTAGTAAATGAGGTCAGACATCTATAATAAATATTATATAGGAAAGAGAAATGATGAAACCATTGAGACAGAGGAACTTGTGAAATGAAGACTATAGAACCACAACACACTCTTCCTTAGTGGTTTAAGAGAGAAATGAGCATTTATGAGAGCACAGTTTATGGCCTGTATAGCAGAACTAATGAGCAGAATAGAAAAACTGGAATCTTCCATGGCAAGTTTCACGAAAAACCAAAAGAGGAGACAGTAGATCAGGAATATGAATACACAGAAGTGAATAAAAAAGCATACAAATATCATATATATAAGATATGTGTTTACTATGTAAATGAAACAGTGATCTTGAAGACAGTATGCATGGAGACAGCCTAAGGAAAACAGGTCTTCCAGAAGAACAAGTCACGATAAAAAATCTTAATATTGTGATGATGAGAATAACAGAAGTGGACTTCCCACAACTTCTAAACAGAAAATTAAACTCCAATGGAATTGAGTCCCAGAGTTCTTGCAGAAAAATACCAAGACTCACAAACTCCAAGATAGATTGCGGTAAATTTAATGATTCAATTCAGAAATCAAAAGTTCTGTGAAACTTCAGGAAGAAAGACATTCAAAAACAAAAGAAACACAATTCAAATAATATAAGACTATTCCTCACTACCAAGAAAAAGGAAAAGGGAATCGAATAATATGTTCCAAAGAGAAGTGGAGCTCAGGGTGAAACCCATAATGACCAATCCTTCACATATGAGCTGAAAAACACAGGATAAAGAATCAACATTCAATAATAAGAGTTTGAGAAATTTATAGAAAGAAAATTAGGACTGGAGAGAGTTTGCCTCTGAAACACACCAAACACCAGAAAGGCAGGAACACTGAAAAAATGTCGTGGGCAATAAGGGCACAGTAACAAAGGTACATCAGAAAGAACAGCATCAAATTTCTTTCTAGGTCAGGGTGAAAAGGAGAGAGATTGAGGGTAGAGATATGTTCACAGTATCAGTAATGAAGCAGACAGGAAATTATTGACAGGGCAATATTCTGCCTACGGTTGAATGCTTCTATGCTAAGAATACATTAAAACTTGTGAGGGTACATAAAGTGGGGGAAAGAGTTGAGAGGTAGAGGAGTGTGTGATGTACCAGGGTCAAGTCAAGGGCTAGAGATGAGGGAGCAATTATCCTATTTGGTTATCTAGAAATAAAAGACCCTACAGGGAAGTGGGTGAGGAAGAGGAGGAAGAAACACTGAAAAGAGAAGATAAAAGAGGCATTGCTTTGAATTTTGAATGACTTTGAAAGGGAGTTCTAATGATAAATGCTCATATGGGTGAATAGAGACAGGTGGTGATGGAAAAGAAGCCCTTATACTGAATGAATCCTAGAGAAGTTGGTTCTCAAAAGGTCTTCTTGTCCTGGCAGGGGATGAGTTGAAATTCCAGGGGGCAAGTGATACTCAGAGGAGTGTGAGAGCATGGACACAGAGAGGAAATTTCTAGGCAAAAGAAAATAAAATGTTAAAAAAAAAAAAAAAAAAAAAAAAGAACCGATATAGATCGGCTGTGAGGAAGAGGCCACACCATGAAGCAGTGTCTTCTCTGACACCTGCAATATTTGGCACTCTTCTGTGAGTATACATATACATACATATATATTTCTATAAGCATATATGTATATACATTTATACATGCATATACATATATGTAAGACCATATTATGCTTATTTCCACTTGTCATCTCTTTCTCCGAAGGCAGATAGCATCTTCCTTCATAAGTGCAAGTCTTCCCATTTTTCGACATCATTTACTACAGCAATTATATTCTGTCTGAAAGATAGTCCATGAAACTTCTTCACCTCCAGCCCATTTTCTACATTGCTTCTATTCATGACTGCATGTTTAAATTATACAAGAAGATTTTAAATTAAAATAAACAAATTCACCCATTTTGCACTTCGACAATGCTTTCACCTTATAATATAGTTTAAGATCTGATACTACCGAGGTCCATCAATTCTTGAGAACAATTTCGAATTATGCTCAAAGGGATATAAATCTTTACATACCCTTTGCTCCAATGATACCACTACTGTGTCTCTACCCCAATCATATGAATTATATGAAAGAAAATTATATGAAAGAAAAACAAAAGTACATAAATTAAAAAAATATTATAGCAGGTCTGTTTTGGTGGCAAAGAACTGGAAACTGTGGGGATGCTCATTAGTCAAAGAATGGCTGCAAAGTTGTAGTGTATGATTTTGATGGAGTATTTTTATGATATAAGAAATGATAAAGGAGTGGTTTCAGAAAATAATATGGTAAGAACTATGTGAACTGGTGCAAGGTGAAATGGGAAGAATCAGGACTCCATTGTACAGAGTAACAGGAGTGATACAATGATAATCAACTGTTAAAAACTTAGATCCCTAGATCAATATAATGACCCAAGACAACTCCAAAGGAATCATGAGGGAAAATCCTATCCATCTCTAAAGGAATGAACTGTAGAAAATTGTGTGCAAATTGAAGTATAAATTTCTCAGTATTTTTAAAAATTCTTTGATGTGGCTGGCTAATGTGGAAATATGTATACTTGTACATACACACACACACAATTCATTACAGCATTTTTGAGGCAGGAGAGAGAGAGAGGAAATAAAGTGAAAGTTCACACCAGAGGACAAAAGAAAACCTACAAGGATGCAAAGAAAAGATGGACAGTTTTGAAATTAATTTTTTTATATATTTGACTTAGGTCCATATAGGTTTGAGAAATTATGCCTTTTTCAGAGAAACTTGCTGTAATTTTTTTACATTACTTTATTGTTTATTATGATACCATTTAATAATGTGACATTCATCTGGTTGTCTCTTTTAATTGGGTCTGGTTTTGCTTTTACCTTCTTTAGCATCATGATTGCAATCACTGCCTCCAGTTATATTTCAGTGAAAGCATAATGGATTCTGTTTCAATCCTTTATTTTAACTCTGGGCATATCCTTCTTTTTCAATTGTGTCTATATGAAACAAAATCTTGTTGGACTCAGGTTTCAAATCCATTTTGGTATCTGTTTCCATTTAATGGGTGATTTCATCCCATTCACAATTATAATTACTGTATTTCCATCCATTCTATTTTCTTTTGTCTCTGTCTTTTTTACCCTGTCCTTCATCAAAAGTGTATTTTGCTTGTGAACAGTCTCCCTTAAATTGCACTCTATTGTATCCCACTCAGTACAATGGCTCTGTAGACCTTCAATTTGGTAGTCAGTCTAATACCTCTTCTCTCCCATACTTTTCTTCAGAGCCTCCCAAACACTGAGCTAACTCTGGCAATGGGTGTGTCAACCTTATTATCAATGTGTATATCCCTGGAAAGTACACTGCCAAGGTTAGTGAACTCATCCACAGCATCCAAACCCAAATTCTCCATTTGCTGAAACCAGTGGTTCTATGTATGGGAAATTGATGGTGGTAGCTGATGGAGCACCTGTGTTTTCTTGGTGTTCATTGTTAGGCCAAAATTAGCACAAACAGCAGAGAACTGATCCATACTTCATTGCATCTCAAATTCAGAGGCTGCACTGAATGTACAATCATCTGCAAACAGAAAATCACTCCCTCCACTTTAGTCTTGGTTTGTAGCCTTTGCAAATTGAAGAATACGTACCTAGCCTGTGACCCAATAATACCACTACTAGGTTTGAATCACAAAGATATCAACAAAAAGAGAAAGGGACATATACTTACCAAAATATTTATTGCAGGTCTTTTTGTGCTGGTGAAGAAGTGGAAATTGAGGGGCACCCTCCAAGTGGGGAATGGCTCAATATGTAGGGTATGATTGTGAGAGAACACAATGGTGCTACATGAAATGGCCAAGTAGACGGTTTCCTAAGAACTTGGAGAGATTTAGATGAACTCATGCAAAATGAAGAGGACCTAACTTGGAGAACACTGTCTACAATAATGGCTGTATTGTGATCATTGTTAACTAGAAAAGACTCAGCTACTCTGAGCTGTGCAAAAATCCAAAACAATTCCAGAGGACGTGCAAGGAAAAATACTGTCCTCCTCCAGAGAGAAGTGATGAGTTCTGATTGCTGATAAAATCAAACTTTTTTAAAAATTCTTCATTTTTCTAGCTTTTTTCCCACATGCCTAATACATAAATATATTTTCCACTACTTCACCAGCATAATCAGTATCACATTAATTGTCTTCTCAATGTGGGAGAAGGGCTAGAAGGAGGGAGAGAATTCGGACCTCAAGATTCTAAAAACAAAAGGAATGTTAATTTTTTTTAAAAGAATGTAAATTGAGTGTTTGTAATAAATATGGGAAAACATGGATAGATCTATATGAATTGATACAGAGCGAAATAAGAGCTGCAAAAACAATAAACACATTAATTACAACAATGTAAACCAAAGGAACAGTGAATCTCCCCCAACTCAAAAGTAACTATAACAAAATAATAAAGACTAAGCAGGACTCAGAATGAGTAGATATGAGAGAATATCCTCAACCTATTCCTTCATGGAAATGGGAAGTTCATAGATGTTATAAATTACCTTGGTTCTCAAACTTTTTAAATTCATCAAGCAGAAGTGCTGTTTTCCTCTCAAAAAAAATCTACTCACATTATGAGATGGATTTTGAGGAGAAATTTTGGAGGAAGTTATGGGATACTATAATCGTGTAAGAAATAAACAACATCAACAAAAACTCATTTAAAATAACATTGTTGGGGCAGCCAGGTGGCTCAGTGAATAGAACGCTGGCCTCAGAAGGACCTGAATTCAAATCCGACTTTAGACACTTAATACTTACTAGCTGTGTGACCTTGGGCAAGTCACTTACCCCAATTGCCCTACCTTCCCCCTCCAAGAAAAGAAGAAAAAAAAAAAAAACCTTTTCCTGTAGACATCTTAAATTCCACAGGTCCAAAATTGAATTCCTTATCTTCTTCCCTCCTCCAACCCTCCCTTCTTGTGAACTTCCCTATTATTCTTGAGTGTGCCACAATGCTCCCGGTCACTCAGGCTCCCAACTTAGTTGTCATCCTTCATTCCCCATTCTCTCATTCACCCATATTGGTTGTTACCAAATTCTATTGATTTTGCATTCATAGCATCTTTCATACTTGCCGTCTTCTCTCCTCTGACATTGCAACCACCTTGGCTCAGGCCCTCATTATGTCAAGTCTGGACTATTGCAATAGCGACATGGTAGATCCTCCTGTCACAAGTCTCTCTCCACTATAGTTCTTTCTACACTCAGCTGCCAAAATGATTGTCTGAAATCTCAAGTTTGACTTTCTTCCTGATAAATTCCAGTGACTATAACCTCCATAATTAAGTATAAAACCCTCTGTTTTTTACTTCAAAGTTTCCCATAACCTGTCTCCTCCCTTTCCAAAAAGTATTATGGGAGCCAGTAACACTAGTGTCATTGCTGTTCCACAAACAAAAAACTTCATCTGTTGGCTTCAGGCTCTCTGATTAACTTTCATGCCTGGAATATTCTACTTCCTTATCTATGTGTGCTAAATTACGACCTTCTTTAAAGCCTCAGCTAAAATCTCATATTTTATAGGATGCTCTTAACAATTTTAATGCCTTCCTTCTTTGGATTATTACAGACTTATGCTTCAGATATCATGCTTGTACACATCTGTTTATATAGTATGTCCTCCATCAACCTAAACTTCTTGAGAGGACAGGCTATCTTTTACCTTTCTTTGTAACCCCAGCCCCTAACACAATGCCTAACACATAGTAGGCTCTTAATAAATCTTTGTTGACTGACTGATTCCTAAATCAAGTACACTTTGTGAGGATCCCAGGCCATGTATTTCCTAGTCAGGTTGTCATTGCTTGGCAGTGGAAAACACAACCTCTAAGGTATATTACCTGCCATGGATGAGGCTCCCAGTTTCTTCCCTCTGTCAGGGATCTTTCTTCTGATTTCATCAAGAACATTTCATGGAGGGTCCAAGCCACAGCATAGATGCCATTATAGATGGCATAACTCAAGTCAGACATGTTCATGTCAAAGTAACGCAAAGGCAAAGTCTCCAAGGAGGCATTTGGTGAACATTTCTCTTGGTCCAGGCTTTCAAGTTCATCTTTACATGCAAATACTGAGTGCCAGAATTCTTTCAATACAAAGTCCTCTGAGTATTTAACAGGGTTTACAGTCCTGAGAAAAGCTTTAAAACCTGGAACCTCACTTGTTAGGTGTGAAAATGTGAGTGCTCCTTGGAATGCATAGCCATCTACATGACTTGGTCTCACGGTAATGTCCCAGTGAGGGGTGGTGACCCACACCTTAAAAATCACAAAAGGAGGCATCTGTGAATATCTCAAGATCATCAATGAATCTGTGTCACCATGAATGAAAATCACTTTTGATGCTGATGCGATGATCCTGGGCATGAATGTCTCATGAGATTCTGTGTGTCTTCTTTCACTGACAGGGATCTTCTCTGTGAAGGACACGCAGACATCATTATTTGCCATCTCCAGTGTCATTTCCTGAAGGAATTCCTCACCTCTCAGATCATCTACTGTCACCAGACCTACCCATGTCCACCCAAAATGAGTCATCAATCTAACCAGACCTTTATGTAGAGAAGAGTCCCTGGGAGCCATCTGGTAAAGAGAAGGAAACTGACCTTTGTCACTCAGGATAGGATCGAATGGCCCAAAGGTGATCTGGATGTGAAAGAAACATGAACAAATCTGATATCTAAGACTCTGGTTATGATTAATGTGTAAATGTGGAGTTGAAACCAATCAACTCCATTGTAGATTTGATGAGACTATTTCTCAATTAGTCAAAAGCATTACACTAACTGTGAGGCATCTTTGAAGGCACTGGATGAAATTAAAAGAAACTGAACAGAAAAACTGTTTCGACAGCAGGAGAAATTTGTCATGATTCTGTAAATTATCTGTAAATGATCAGAGACCCTATAATATAATCTCTTCTTTGATTATCCAAACATTTTCAATAAACTCATCTGTTTTTCTTAAAAAAAAAAAGTCTAAGAATTAGAGACAAATAAAAATTGAATGTCAAGGAATTTTCTTTTCAAAATTATTTATTTATTTACTAGCTGGGGACTCCTTGTGATTATAACTGAATTTGTCACAGCTGTCCCCCCCAAAATCACTAAAATTGAAGGGAAAAGATGCACTTAAAACACAGGTAAATAAGATAGAGTTTTTAATGACATTAAAATTAGTCCTGTGAAAGTACACATTCGCACCGTATCCATTTTTTTGTTCAGATAAAGGCTGTGGATTTCAAAATACACTGTTGCCAAAGGCATTTTATTTTCCCCCAAACTTGGTATTTACCCATTTCTCTGAGCCATTTAAAAGAAAACTGCTTGCTGAAGGAAAATAACTCTGTAATTTGTATTTTTGTAAACATTCATCGATTTCATTCAGATAATCAGATTGATTCGTATGTAATTGGGCAAAATATTTCCAAATAATTGCTTTAATTTCTTCTTCATTGGTGGTGATTCCACCCTTTTCATTTTGATACTGGAAATTTGGTTTCCCTCTTTAAAAAACCAACAACTATTTAACCAATGTCTTATCTATCTTATCGGATTTTTTTCACAAAATCAGCTCCTAGAATTTTTTATTAGCTCAATAGTTTTTATTTTACTTTCAATCTTAATAATCACAATGTGATTTTCAGAATTTCTAATTTGATGCTCAATTAGATATTTTTAGTATGTTCTTTTTGAATTGTTTTCAGTTGAATGTCCAGTTCATTGACCTGTTCTTTCCCTGTTTTGTTTATGTAAGAATTTACCAGTATAAAATTTCCCATAAATATTGCTTTGGCTCTACCCCATAAGTTTTGGTATGTTGTGTCATTGCTGTCATTCTCTTTAATGAAATAATTTATTCTTTCTATGATTTGTTCTTTGATGCACTGATTTTTTAAGAGTAGATTATTCAGCAAATGGAGAAGTTTTTAATCCTGTATATAAGTTTACTTACCTTGGCAGTATACTTTTCAGGCATGTACACATTGATAATGAGGTTGATACATGCATTGTCAGAGCTGGCTCAGTGTTTGGGAGACTTCAAAGGAAAGTGTGGGAGAGAAGAGGCATTAGACTGACTACCAGACTGAAGGTCTACAGAGCCGTGGTGCTGACCTCATTGTTGTATGCCTGTGAAGCCTGGACAGTCTAGAAGTGCCCTGCCAGGAAACTGAATAACTTCCATTTTAATTGTCTTAGGAAAATTGTGAAGATCACCCAGCAGTATAATGTACCAGACACTGAGATCCTCTCTAGAACTAAACTGTCAAGCATTCAAACTCTCTTTCAGAGAGCACAGCTCAGATGGGTGGTCACATTGTTTGAATGCAAAACATACACTTGCCAAAAAAAAAAAAAATCCAGAACAAAACCATTTTGTGGAAAACCCACACAAGGCAAGCATTCACATTGTGGTCAGTAGAAGTG
The DNA here is from genome assembly GCA_028646515.1 of Pseudochirops corinnae. Lineage (NCBI taxonomy): Eukaryota > Metazoa > Chordata > Mammalia > Diprotodontia > Pseudocheiridae > Pseudochirops > Pseudochirops corinnae. The sequence goes on from CM053587.1 coordinate 353,310,228, forward strand.
ATACAAGGACACTCTCAAGGTCTCTCTCAAGAACTTTTGTATTGATTGGGTAACATGGGAGACACTGGCCTAGGACTGCTCAGCACAGCATATCCACATCAGAAAAGATGCTGTGCAATATGAGCAAACCAGAACTGAAACAGTTCAAAGGAAATGCAGGATGTACAAATTGAGAGAATCCATTCCAAATGTTTACACAAACTATTTGTGCCCAACTTGTGGTAGAGCATTCTGAGCTCATATTGGTCTGATCAGTCACAATCAGACACAACGAAACTTGACTCAAGCACAGTGATGTCAGTTTGGTCCTCTTTCACAATGAAGGCCAACAACCATTTAGTTTCCAATGAATTTTTAATCTATCTTTTCACTGCCCAATATTAAATGCAATTCTCATTGCTTTATGATCTGAAAAGAATACATTTAATCATCAAATTATTGCAATAAATTGATTTACAAATGGAAATTAGTAGGTCTTCTAAAAATCATGAAGTTTTTAATTAAACATGAACACAAAATAATTTCACTTAAGCATTTCTTACAAATTGAATTTGTCTTCCTAAAAACAGCTTAAAATTTATCCTAATGTTAAAAACATAATCAACTCAACTTTCATGAAGTAAATCAACTTGAAACCTCTAAACTAACAGATCTCTCTTATTCAACCCTAAAGCAAAAATAAATATTTAAAATTAGAATTTATCGAAACTAAGCTGGAATATCAGCAGGAAATATGTGTGTCACTTGGCTAAAAAGGTAGTGCAGTTGAGGAAAGGTATCATCCAAGAAAGCCAACAGCAAGCCCTATATCAGTAAACCAGAGGTACACCCTGAGCCCCAGTGAGTTGGAGTAAGTAAACTCCAACACCAAGAACCCCTCCCCCATCTGCATTAGTACAGTCAGGGGGAATGGGAAGACTCCAGCCCTGATATCCTGAAACAAGAGGATATAATTGGCATTGAAAGAAGCCCAACAGGGAAGAAGGAGAAGATGAGATTAAGGGGTGGGATAGGGGACTGACCAAAGGGAGAGCTGATCAGGAGAAGTGGCACACAGACTGGTGAGGAGGGAAAGAGAGGACAAACAGGAGGAAAAATAGGATAGAGGGAAGATCAACTAAAAATTAATTGGAAACTAAATAACCTAATCCTAAAGAATGTGTGGACCCAACAGCAAATCATAGTAACAATCACTAACTTCATCCAAGAGAATGACAAATAAAGAGGCAGCAAACCAAAACTTATGACAGGTAGTCAAAGCAGTTGTTAGAGGAAATTTTATGTCTCTGAATGCTTAGAAGAATATTTTTTAAAAAGAGATCAATGAATTGGGCCTGCAACTAAAAAAACCTCAAATAAGAGCAAATTTAAAATCCCTAATTAAATCCCAAAATACAAATTCTGAAAACCAAAGGAGGATTGATAAAATAGAAATTAAGAAAACTATTGCACTAATAAATTAAGAGATGATTTTATGAAAAAGAAACAATAAAATAGATAAAACTTTGGCTAAACTGATTTTTCAAAGGAAGAAGAAAATCAAATGACCAGTATCAAAAAAGAAAAGGGTGAATTCACCACAAATAAGAGAAAATTGAAACAATAATCAGGAGCTATTTTGGCCAACTGTATGCTAATTAATTTGACAACTTTTGAGAAATGGATGAATATTTACAAAAATAAATGGCCCAGATTAACAGAAGAGGAAATAAAATACTTAAATAACCACATTTCAGAAAAAGAAAGTGAACAAGCCATCAATGAACTCTCTAAGACATAATCTCAGAGCCAGATAGATTTGTAAGTGAATTTTACCAAACATTGAAAGATTAATTCTAATACTATATAAACTCTGGAAAATAGGTAAAGAAAGAATCTTACTAATGAAGGGAAAGAGCCAACACAGAGAAAGAAAATTGCAGACCAATTTCCCTAATGAATATAGATGCCAACATTTAAAATAAAAGTTTAGCAAAGAGATTACAGCAGCTTATTTCAAGGACAATATGCTATGGCCAGGTAAGATTCGTATCATGAACATAGGGCTGGTTCTATATTAGGAAAACTATCAGCATAAGTGACAATATCAACAACAAAGTAACAGAAATCTTGTAATTATCTCAAAAGATACAGAAAAAAAATCGACAAAATACAACACACTTTCCTATTAAAAACACTAGAGGGCAAAGGAATAAATGAAGCCTTCCTTAAAATGATAAGTAGCATCTCCCAATTATTTATTATTGCAATCATTAGCAAGTATAATGTGGAATGGGGATAAGCTAGAAGCATTTCCAACAAGATCAGAGGTGAAACAAGATGTCCGTGATCACCACTGTTATTCAATATTGTACTAGAAATGTGGTTGTTAGCAATAAGTGAATTAAAAGAAATTGAAAGAATTAAAATAGGTGAAAAAGAAATAAAGCCATCACTCTTTGAAGAGGATATGATGGTACACTTAGAAAATTCTAGAGAAGCAACTAAAAAATGACTTTAAATAAAAAACAAATAGAGCAAAGTTGCAGGATATAAAATGAACCCACATGAATTATTGACATTTATTTATATTATTTACGAAGCCCAACAGCAAGAGATAGAAAGAGAAATTCCATTGAAAGTCACTACAGACATTATAAAATATTTGGGAGTCTCCCTGCCAAAACAAGTCCAGGAACCATATATGGACACAATTACAAAACACCTTTCTCACAAAATAGTTACATCTAAATAATTAGAAAAATGTCAATTGTTCATGTGCAGGCCATGGCAATATAAGAAAAACACTTCTACCTCTATTAATTTACTTCTTCAATGTCACAACAATCAAACTATCAAAAATTATTTTATAGAGCTAGAAAAAAATAATAACAAAATTCATCTGAAAGAATTAAACGTCAAGTATAACAAGGAAATTAATGAAAAGAAATGCAAGGGAAGGTGGCCTAGTTGTATTACATCTTAAATCTTTTTTTCCCCACATCTTAAATCTTAAAACAGCAATAAGCAAAACTACTTGGTACTGGCTAAGAAATAGAGGGGTGCATCAATAGAATAGGTTAGGAATACAAGACAGTAGTCAATGATTATAGTAAACTACTGTTTGATAAACCCAAAGACTCCAGGTTCTGGAATGAATCACTATATTGTGAAAACTGTTGGGGAAACTGGAAAACATTATAGCAGAAACTAGGCATAGATCAACATCTTACACTATGTACCAAGATAAGGCCAAAATGGGTACATTATTTAACCATAATGGATGATACCATAAGCAAATTAGGAGGTCAAGGGATAGTTTATATGTAAGATGTATGGAGAAGAGAAGAATTTATGATCAAATCAGAGATGTAAAATATGATGAAAGGAAAAATGATGATTTTGATTCCATTAAATTGAAAAGTTTTTGTACAATACCAATGGAACCAAGATTGAGAGGCAAGCAGGAAGCTGAGAATTTTTGCTGCCAGTGTCTCTGATAAAGGCTTCATTTCTAAAATATAAAGAGAACTGAGTTAAATTTATAAAAAATAGAAGTCATTCCTCAGTTGATAAGTGGTCAAAGGATATGAACAGGCAATTTTTACATGAAGAAATTAAAGATATCTATAGTCAAATAAAAAAAAACGCTCGAAATCATTATTGACTAGAGAATTGCAAATCAAAACAACCCTGAGGTGCCACCTTATACCTATGAGATTGGTTAAAATGACAAAGAAGGAAAATAAGAAATATTATGAAATATATAGGAACTGATACTGAGTGGAGTGAGCAGAACATAATGCACAGTAACAGCCACATTGCATTATCACTAACTTTGATAGATTCAGCTCTTCTTAGTAATGCAAGGACCTAAGATGACTCCAAGTGACTCCTGATGGAAAATGCCATCTACACTCAGAGGAAGAACTTTGAAGACTGAATGCAAATAGAAGCATATGATTTGCCCTCTTATTTGTTGTTTCATCTTGCTCATGGCTGTTCCCATTGCTTTTAATTCTTCTTTACAACATGACTAACGTGAAAATTAAAAAATAAATAAATAGATAAATAAAAGGTTCATCTTCAAGATAACAATTAAAGCTGTTTTAGCAGCACCCTTTAACTCTCTTGAGTCCACCAATGATTTCCATCCCTTTGGCACCTTTTAGCTAAGAAAATAAAGGAGGGGTGATAAAGAAAAGATATACCTGGCTAAATAGCTTTTAAATATATTAAAAAGCACAGCATTTGCTGATTTATGTTAACAATTAATCATGCCACCTTTTCCTACCTCTTATAGTTTGAGTGTATAATGTTTTTAATATTTCATTAAATTATAAAACCAAATTTAATTTTATAGATATTTTTTTCTGCACCATTTTGATTTTATTAAATTAAACAGCTTTTGCACAAATAACACTAATGCAACCAAGATGAGAGGGAAAGCAGAAATCTGGGAGAGGGGGGTTACAGCCAGTGTCTCTGATAAAGGTCTCATTTCTAAAATATAGAGAAAACCAAGTCAAATCTATAAGAACACAAGTCATACTCCAGTTGTTAAATGGTCAAAGGATATGAACAGGCAGTTTTTAGATGGAGAAATTGAAACTATCTTTATTCATGTAAAAATGCTCTAAACCACAACTGATTAGAGAAATGCAAATTATAATAACACTGAGGTACCACACCACAGTTATAATATAGGCTAGTATGACAGAAAAGGAAATTGATAAATGTTAGAGAAGATGCTGGAAAGTTGGAACACTAATGCCTTATTGGTGGAATGGTGAACTGATTCAACCATTCTGGAGAACAATTTGGAACTATGGCCAAAGGGCGATAAAACCTTTGATCCAGCAATACACTCATAGGTCTGGGATACAGACAGATCACAAAAAAGGGGAAAAGAATTGTTATGTACAAGAATATTTATAGCAGCTCTTTCTGTTGTGGAAAGAATTGGAAACTGGGGGGATGCCAATCAATTGGGGAGTGGCTAACCAAGTTGTGGTATATGAGTATAGTGGAATACTATTGTTCTGTAAGAAATGAGGAGCAGGTAGATTTCAGAAAAAGCTGGAAAAACTTACATGAAATGATGCTGTGTGAAGTGAGCAAAACCAAGAGAACATTGTACACAGTAAAAGCAACATTCTCAACAATACAAGGTTCCAAGACAATTCTAAAAGACTTGTGATGGAAAACAGTATCTACATTCAGACAAAGAACTAGAGTCTGAATGCTGATCAATGCACACTATTTTCATTTTTTCTGTTTTTTGGGTTTTTTCTCATAGTTTTTCCTTTTTGTTCTGATCCTTCTTCCACAACATGAGTGATGTGGAAATATATTTAACATTATTGTACATATATAAGGTTGCTTGCTGTCTGGGGAAGAGGGTAGGGAGAAAAAATAGAACTCAAAATCTTACAAAAATTAATGCTGAAACCTATCTTTCCTTGTAATTGGAAAAATTAAAATGCTATTATATACAAAAAGTACTATGGAAAATTACACCTTAAAACCAGAATTGCCCAAGTCGAAGCTAATGACTCCATGAGATATCAAATAAAAACATAATACAGTAAAAAAATAATGAAAATGACTTAGAATAATAGATATAGGAGAGGTAATTTAAGAAATATTAGACTGCCTGAAAGTCATGATCAAAGGAGGAGCCTAGACATTATATTTCACAAAATTATGAAGGAAAACGGCCATGATATCTTGGATGCAAAGGGTAAAATTGAAATGGAAAGAATTCACATCACCTCCTTGAGGAGATGCCAAATTGAAAACTCTAAGGAAAATTGTACATGAATTCCAGACCTTCCAGGTCAAAGAGATCATACTTCAACAAGCCAAAGAGAAACATTTCAAACGTCATGTAATCATAAAAAAAGATCACATAAGATTTTGCAGCTTCCACATTAAAAAATTCTTGTGCGGAATTGAAATATGATTGTTCAGAGGGCAAAGGAGTGAGAATCACAAGCAAGAATACTCTAACCAGCAAAACTGAGTAAAATCCCTCAGGGGAAAAATAAATATTCAATGAAATTGAGGATTTTTAAGCATTCCTGATGAAAAGATTAAAACTGAATAGAAAAATCTGACGTTCAAACACAAGATTAAAGAGAAACTTAAAAAAGGAAAGATAGATGAGTAATCATATGTGACTCAATCAAACCAAACTGTTTACATCCTTAAATGGGAAGATCATACATAAAACCCGGAAGAATTTTATCATTTGGGCAGCTAAGTGGAGTTTAAAACATATAAATAAAAATAGGGCATAGATTTGATTCAATTATATTGGAATGGTCTCAAAAAAATTAAAGGAATGAGAAAAGTGGATGTACTTGGAGAAGGTGGAAGGGAAAAGTACATGGGGGAAATTTATCTCATGGAAAAGAGGCATACAAGGAGTTTTTACAATGAAGGGAAAAATAGAGGCAGGAAAATGCTTATACCTCACTCTCATCAGAATTGGTTCAGAGGGAAGAATAGACACACATACACACACACACACACACACACATGCAGACATTCTCAGATGTATATGTAAAAAATAGCAACTCTTTTTATGTTGGGAAATAATTAGAAATTGAGAGGATGCTAGTCCATTGAGAATGACTTAACAAGTTTTGGCATATAATTTTGATGGACTACTATTGAGCTATAAGAATTCATGAAGGGGATAGTTTCAGAAAAAATAAAACATGGCAAAATTTACATGAAGTGCTGCAAATTGAAGTGCGAGGAACCAAAAGATCATTGTGGACAGTAATAGCAATGGCGTAATGATGATCAATTGTGAAAGACTTGTTTACTCTAACCAATACTCAAATCCAAGACCATTACAAAAGACATATGATGAAAAAATCTCTAGAGAACTGATGAACTCTGAGTGAAAATTATCACACAATTTCTTCACTTTATCCTTCTCTCTTTTTTGTAATATAGCTAATATGAAAATATGTTTTGAATATCTTCAAGTGTACTGATGTACATGATCTAATATAGATTGTCTTCTCAGCAGGTGAGGTACTGGTAAAAAGATACAGAGAATTCAAAACTCAAAATATAAAAAGAAAAGAATGTTGAAGACAACAAATCAAAATGTTAAAAAAAATAAACAAGAAAAATAAATTCACTGGAATATCATTGCTTAATAACAAATAATAAAAGAGTTGAATTCAGAGAAACCTGGGAAAACGTTTATGAACTGATAGAAAAGGGAAAAACAGCCAGGAGAATAATTTATACAATACCAACATTGCAAATAAAAATAGCTTTGAAAGCCATAAAGTATCTAAGAATTGGGAGTGGACAACTATGATTGAGGAGAATGATAATAAACTTTGGGAAATAATGCATTTTTAGACTGAGTCATAACTGCATGCACTTTAATAACTCCATCAGGATACTTGTGTACTTATGATAATTCCTCACATGATCTTTCCTTAAATTTGTTTTACAATTGTCAAACTTAACACTTAACAGTTCACTACTCTTCAATACCCATCACGTATTCGGTTTGGAAATTTTTAAAAAGCCATTTCATGTCTCTCCTTGTCCAAACCTAAATAGTTTTTTCCCCTTAATCAGGGAACTGTTTGAGAATTATACACAGAAAAGCTTTCTTTTTCCTGTGAGAATTAAGGTTGAATCACATTCTCTCTTCTATTCACTGTAACCTAGAGGACTTGCTACAATGATTGATCTTTGAAATTTAATACAAAATAGATTTTTAAGAAGAAAAAAAATCATCTCTATGACCTCATGCATTGATATTGTCATATTTCCCCTTAATAAGTTCAGGGAAAGAGGAAATATGTGTTAGGAAGACCTCTTTTTAGAGAGTGGGTCATTTCATTAAGATGTCCTTCCTTTCCACTCTTGAGCAATTAAAAGACACTCTCATTATTGCTTCCTAAAACCTACACTTTCCACAAAAATGTTCAGTTTTCTTTTTACTGAAAGAAATACTATTGGGGAAAAGACAAGTAATAGCAATATTCACAGACAAGATATAGCTTGGGTGTGAAACACAGGTAGTGTGATGTAGGGCTTAGTGCAATGAACTAGTATTGAGGACATACATGTTTTAGTCGCAGCTCTTACATTAATTACATCTGAGATTTCAGTGAAGCTGTTTCATGCCACCTATCCTCAAGGACTTCCTCTGTATATTTCTCTGTAAACTTGCACAATTTCTAGGATTCCTTCATGTGGTAGCAGTCAGGTGATACTGATTTAATCCTTGCTATACAATAAAGGGGGCAGCTAAGTAACACATTGAATAGAGCATTGGACCTGGAGTCAGGAAGATCCAAGTTCAAATTCAAACTCAAACAGCGTGTGACCCTGGGCAACTCAATTAACTTTATTAGTCCTGATTGACTCACCTAAAAATGACATGAAGAAGAATATAGTCAACTACTCAAGAATTTTTTCCAAGAAAACCACAAATGAGGTCACAAAGAATTGGATATGATTGAAATGAGTGAACAACAAATAAAGAATACTACAAAGAGATGGAGAGGCATGGTACTTAAGGGCAGGCCCACTCTCTCCTCGATATAGGTTATCAAAATTACACTAATAATGTCATTGGTGTAAGGACATTCTAGTCAAGATACGACTCCCAATACTGGTTAGCACCTTCTCTGAAATTTATAGTCTTTGAAAGTGGCTTAGATTACTGTGAAGTGAATGGCTAGGGTCACACAGGCACTATGTGACAGAGATGGATTTTTTAAATGTGGGTCTCCTGACTCCAAAGTCCATTCTGTATCCATTAAACCATGATGCCACTCAGGGGTCTGATGAAGCCTCAGAAGGTGTCAGAGTCAATATTACCCACCTGTGGATACTTGTAGAGTTCTAGAAGTGCCCCCATCTGGGCAGACAAGGCTGATGTGGCTCCTCCAATGACAGCCACAGACTTGTCTTGCTCTCTACAACTGTAGTTAGGGATGAACAGGTCCTGGCCAGACAACCACCACAGGGAACTCTCCAAGGTCCTTTCATCACTGTGGTAGGTGTTGTAGAGGTAGAAGCCCAGGGTAAGGTTGGGCAACAAATTAGGGTCTTTGTTCATCTCTTCTACAGCAAACATTAGGGTCAGAGCTTGTTGGTAATTTTTGTATAGCCACCTAAAGGGGACACAGTCAGAAACAAATAACAAAGTTTGTAAGAATTCATTTGAGAGGAGATGGTTAGGTGGCACAGTGAATAGAGCACCGGCCCTGGAGTCAGGAGGACCTGACTTCAAATATAGCCTCAGACTCTTAACACAAAAAACTAGCCATATGATCTTGGGCAAGTCACTTAACCCCAATTGCCCTCCCTTCCCCCCTCCAAAAAGCAAAAACTACTATTATAACATCACCTGTAAGAAATTTAGTAGCCTTCCCTAAGAGATAAATGAAGAGCTCCCAGGAAGATGAAAAGAATAAACAAAATCCTCAGTCATCCTGTAGGAGTAAGACCAGAGGTGACTGCCCAAAGCCACATTCTCTTCTGGAGTCTGTGTTTGAATATAGACTCCCTCACATCTGCCCTCTGCCCTCACCAAGTTTTAGTCAGCCCCTGTCGTGAACCTTGGTGCACAAGTCAAGTGTGAGATCCCATAGTCTCTGCTTACAAAGACTGACCCTGCTTGTTTCTGATAATAACCCTATATTATTCTATTCTTCTTCACACTATTCAAACACCTAACAGCATCCAGGGCACCAGAAAAATGGAATGTGTCCTACCTCCCTGTCCATTTTATGCCTTTATGACCATTTCCCTGACCCTACAAAAATCTTTCTTCCTATAATTCCTCTATTTCTGCTTCCTTTTGTTTCTGTCCAATGCTGCTGTGTCTTCTAGGAATGCCAGTCCTTGGAGAGTTCTCTTCTGAGAAGCATCTGTGACTCACAATTCAGTATCTGCACTGCTTTCCCAAGTATTCTGATTTGGAGAAAATCAAGAACAAGGGATGAATTGGGAACCTGGTGTCTCAGTGTCACTGACTCCCTCCTTTTCCTTGATACCATGTCTGTGTGTAGGCATCTAATCCGCATGGCTTTCCCCAGAGGTAACGGATACTGCTGTCTTTCCTGCTTGGTAATCTGAATGTTCCTCATTTTGTGTTAGGACAATTCCTAACAAGAGTATGTACCAGTAAGTTATCCAAACATCCCCTGTCTCCAGAAAGCCTAGGATACAGTCAAGGGAAGTGTGATGGATCCACAAACATCCTACAAGGCCATGATCAATATTTCCCCTGTGACTGGTAGAGAGAGAAGTAGGAATGCTGAGCAGAGGGAGGTACCTTCCCAACAGAGGAAGACTTCTTGAATGAAACCTCAGCCCTGAAAGGATGGAGATTTTTATGGGTGGAGATGAGGATCTCCAGGAGAGAGAAATCAGTGGACAAGGGCACAGAAACATGTTTAGGAGGTAAGAAACACTCTAATTTTCTACCCACATAACATGCTAGCAGGTATTATCAATGTGTCTTAAGGTTAGGATCAGAAGCGCTCAGTCAGACTTCTCACCAGAAGCGCTCAGTCAGACTTCTCACCAGAAGAGCTCAGTCAGACTTCTCACCAGAAGCGCTCAGTCAGACTTCTCACCAGAAGCGCTCAGTCAGGCTTCTCACCAGAAGCGCTCAGTCAGGCTTCTCACCAGAAGCGCTCAGTCAGGCTTCTCACCAGAAGCGCTCAGTCAGGCTTCTCACCAGAAGCGCTCAGTCAGGCTTCTCACCAGAAGCGCTCAGTCAGGCTTCTCACCAGAAGCGCTCAGTCAGGCTTCTCACCAGAAGAGCTCAGTCAGGCTTCTCACCAGAAGAGCTCAGTCAGGCTTCTCACCAGAAACGCTCAGTCAGGCTTCTCACCAGAAGCGCTCAGTCAGGCTTCTCACCAGAAGCGCTCAGTCAGACTTCTCATCCTTTTTCCTTACCTTTCCCCTTCCATGGGAGAGACTGAGAAAAATGAAAAGCAGTAAATTACTATCAAAACATTTTAAATCAAACAGCCCTAAGGTAATGACAGGTTCCAAAATATTTACAATCCAGAAATATTTCTCCAGCAGCTCTTATCTTTAAGGTAATTCACACCCATATTCTGGCAGGTGAAAAGAAAACATGAGAAACTTAAGACCTTCTTATTCACTCTTTCATTAACATCCAAACTGACTTTCCCTCCATTTACTGCCTGTTTTCTGAGAATACGAAGCCCTGTGTCCATTCTTTCTTCATTCACACTTGCTACAATCAGAATCAGGGAGAAAAAACCAATTTCCCTGTCAATAGGAACAACCAGTGTTCTCAAGGAAAAATCTGTCCAAGACTACAAGAGGTAAAAAAGGAAATTTGGTTCACAATGGCCTTTCTGTCCATAGGATGGAAACGTACTTACCTGTCTCTTGTCAACTACTATCCATCCGGCTCAGGTGGTGACCAACAATGCAATAGAAAAGAATTGGGAATGTCTTAAAGTTTTCAAGAAATAAAAGCCAATATGAAAACATTTCCTTCTTTTGGAGCAATGGAGATAAAACACACGGAGGAAGGAAAAACGAAGCCAAGAGAGAATGCAGAATACGCGAAGAACACAGAAGCAGCAGATGCAAAGACTGACACGCTGAAGAGCTCAAAACTGCCATTTTCCATGTCCCACCCCCAGAGGAGTGCTTCAAACCCCGTGGAAGGCCTGTAGCTTGCCAGGAGCCCTCCAGTGTATTGGACAGGTACGTCACTGAAAGGAGCGTGAGTGAGTGTGTGTGTTCATTTAAGATGAAATACAATTTCTGTGCTAAAGATCCTTGTTTATATTTGAGGTTGCATTACTTGAGACTCAGCTCCTGAAGTTGTTCACAACATGAGTGGACCAAAGACAAAGTTCTAGATCTCTCCACCACCTCAAGATCAGTGAAAGAAGAGAAGGACAGATTCAAATGCATACACAGGCACAGAGACAGGAAGAAATGAGAGATGGAGACAGAGACAGACAGAGAGAATCCTTTCACTCTTTAGATTTGAAAGAAAATCAGATGGATGGAAACTGACCATGAGCAAGATAAGTCAGAGAAGAGAGGGAAGAAGAGGTGCTCAAGTAAGAAAACAAGGGCCTGTCTGCCTGCCTCTTACATAAAGAACTCTAGTCATTGACCTGCCCAGTGGCACAGGCAGGCAGGCAGGCA
>CM053587.1:353322907-353335158 GCA_028646515.1 Pseudochirops corinnae
AGACAGACAGAGAGAATCCTTTCACTCTTTAGATTTGAAAGAAAATCAGATGGATGGAAACTGACCATGAGCAAGATAAGTCAGAGAAGAGAGGGAAGAAGAGGTGCTCAAGTAAGAAAACAAGGGCCTGTCTGCCTGCCTCTTACATAAAGAACTCTAGTCATTGACCTGCCCAGTGGCACAGGCAGGCAGGCAGGCAGGCACTTACTTATAATTCCGACAGTCCTTGTCAGGTTTACTTCTAAAGAGTTCTGCTCCTGTGATGCTGCTCACTTCAACTGAATATATGGGGATAAAAGCCCCAATCATGAGATCCCCATTTCTGACAAGGCTGGGGATGATTTGAGGGATGCAGGGTGGCTCCTCTGTCCTGTTCTCAGAGGCTGAAAGCTTCAGCAGCAGTGACAGGAGCAGGACAGAAAACAACAAACGAATCTTTCTCTGAACAAGAAACAACATAGCTTTGAGCATTAGGTTCAACGTTAGCCTCAAGCCAGACAGGAGCCAAGAAACTTCCAAAATTAGAGCAAAGTCAAACATTTGAGGCTTATTCAACTGAGAACACTCCTGAAGTTGCAATGTTTTGTTCTGGAGAACATGGCTGGGTAAAATCCTTTCTCCACACCTGAAGAAACACAAAGGAACATTAGCTGTACCCACAAAGGAGAATAGGGACAGCAAAGTAAGACCAAAGGAGTAATTATAAGGCTTCTCTGGCCCCTCATCTCCACTCTGTCTCTCAGCAACCACACGGTTACTCCTTGACAATTGTGTCCACAGAGACATGCAGATCCAGGAGGAATTCTGGAGACCATTCCTGCCTCAGGCATTTCCAGTTGGGTCACCACATTGATAGCAAAAATATGAGTGGAAAAACATGTTTTTTAACTTCTGTCCCTATCATTAACAGAGACTACTGGACAGAAGCCCTGATGGAGAAGTTGTGTCCCTGTGTAACCCGGGGGGCTGCAGCATCCTGGAGGTGGTAGATGTTGCATCAGGTAGAGTTTCATGTGAATAGGCAAGATGAAAAAAAGTTTCTTAGAGGGCAGCTGAACTGAGAGTCTACAGTTACTTCTGGCTATGACAACCAGTGACTTCTGATTCAGGATCCATCTTGTCCTGAGTTCAGGCTCTCCACAGGTTCTGCACTGAAGAATCAGAGGGAAGCATATAAAACAGGGTTAGCAGGATTGATAAAATGACATGATTGTCTTTAAACAATTTTTCTACCATTGTTTTTAGTTGTGTTCTGTTTATACTCTAATAACATCCAAGTTATAAACAGTTGTTTGAAATAACTGATAGAAAAGTTTACTCATTTGAAACTTGAAACAAACCCATTACTGATCAGGTGATTTCAATCCTGTTGAAAATATTTCCAAATTACCTTACACAGAAAAAGTCAGACATCTCATCACGATTAGCATTGTATACCAGTCACATCTAAATAAGAAACTAATAATAATTTGCATGAGATCTTTCAATTAATAAATTTCAGATCCATGCATTTTCACAGTTTATCCTAATTCCCCAAAACATAATAAATTCTAACTTAAGCATCAATTTAGGAATGACACATTTAACTTAAAATATGAATAGAATGAATTCAATTACACCTGGATCTATGTTCCAAATGGTATTACACAGAATCTGAGGTTGTGATTTTAATACTATGGTATTATATTTTATACAAAGGCTACTTATCCCAACCACTTCATATTATGGGGTCCACTACTTCCAGCCAATCCACTGTCAAAGATTATAAAAGTGGCATTTCTGATATTAGGATTTAATCTGCCTCAATTACCCCCACTTCAAACATGTCTTAATTTAGTTCAAATCTGCATTCTATGATCCCAGAAGTAACCCACAGCTTATCAAGGCACTCAAAACTCTCTGTTATATCGTAAAAGGAATAAGAGTCTCATATAATTTATGGCCAAGTTTCCAATTTTAACACACATCCCAATTTAAAATGTTATTTTTAAATTGGTCAGTAAATTAACTTTAATTTTTAAGACTCCCCAAATTCTAGCTATGTATCCCAATCAAACGCAATTACCTTTTGTTGTTTCCTGATTCACACAAATCTTTTTTCTCTTTTTGTGACACAGGAAAGGGTTAAGTGGCAGTTCTATTGTAAAGTGTATGCCTTATTTTTTTTCTTTGCTTTCTTCACCCTGAAATGTTCACTGACACAGCCCCTGAACCTATCTCTCTATAATCAATAAAATAACCTCTTAAGAAATCCATACAGATCTGAGAGGAAAAGGTCCCCCCTTTTATTCTTGTCTATTGTTTTATACCCCAGAATTTGACCACAGTTCAGGAATGCAGAAGAAGAGAAAGAATTTTTGTTTAATTGTAGGGGTTTAATTAACAAGACACAGAAAGATTTGCCAGTACATGTCTTATTTCTTTCAAATCCTGATCCTATTCAAAATAATACTCATTTCAATAAGTACATTTTCTATTTCTCTCTCTCTCTTCTGTTCACCTACCCAGACTGCTGCAGTCAGTCAGGGATGGAGGGAGAGAAAGAGAAAGAGGACCTTTTACAAGTACATGCTTTATAGCTTTCCTGTCTACATATTTAACTCCCTTCAACCTGGCTACCAGTAAGACAGTGTTTTTACATGTTTCTCCTTCTTTACCTTGTATAAATCCCTGGCTATGACAGCAGTGGATTTCCACTCGTCTTCTTCTAACTGAAATTTCTCAAACAACTTCCTATTCTCAGCCTCTGAGTCTAGGAACCTTTAGTAGCTTTTTTCATACTGTGAGAAAGGGGTCATCTCATGTCCACCACTACCTGTCTCCCTCCCTTTTCTTACCTGATGGAACATATCCCCACCAGAAGGGGCTATGGTTCTTTAGGCATTTAAAGGGAAACCCCATACTCATGTGGTGGTCCACATGTGCCCAACACAAGGCCACCCCAGTTCCACATGGAGGCCAGCTAAGAATTCCCCTCACCCTCTGCCTATACACTACACCCTTAGCATTCCTTTGGTGTCCTGCCAACTACACCAATTGTACAATCCAGAATTCTCCTGGCTGGAGAAGTCTGTACCTCCCCCATAACCAGGGGTTGAGATTAGAGGTCAAGGAGTTCCAAATTTATTAAAGGAGTTTAACAATCAGCACAATTATTTACAAAGAGGGGCAATTTGGGGCAGCTGCCAGACAATTCAATAGATCCCCAAAAAGACCCCCCAAAAAATCCCCATGATAATTATAGAAATAAGACAAAGGCAGCAGGGGCTATTTAAAAATCACTACTGATTGATGGATATTTTGGATTTCTGCTTAATAATGATGTCATTTCCAAACTTGGACATTAAGTTAATGTTGATGGGTAAATGTCCAAACACAAGATTGTTTCCTGGTCTTGTGGTGGACACATACTGGTCCCTGTGACCATGTTATAACTTTCATTGGTCACAGTATCTAAGTGATGACTCAGTGTCTAAATTATCATTTTAACAGGTCACCACGTCCAGGTTTCTACCTTTCACAGAGTTTAAGTTAATGAATTTTTACTGTGTATTATGGTATTTCCCCAATGAGGACTACACAAATGGGTTTCATTTTCTTCTCAATGGGTGGAGGAAGGGTGGAGGGAGGAAGGGAATTTGGCACTAAAATTTTTTTTAGAATAAGATTAGAAAATATGAATGATAAACTTGCTAATACAAAAAAATACATTCAGATAAAAGAATTGCAGTTCATTAATTTCATAGTGGAACACGTGTGGGTATCACCAAGACCAAAACCAATGATTGACTCCTTTTACAAGTGAGGTGGAGTTGAGGAATAGATCATGTGGACTGAGGAACTGGAAAGTTGCAGCATTGGAGGGAATATCAGTAGTTATGTTGAAATCAAATAAGAATTAAAGTGAGAATTGAAGTGTAGAGAAAAACTTAGTTCAGCCATGGATTCAGTTCTGAAGGAGCAGAAATGTTCAAGAAGAGATAACAATAGCCAGGAAAGTCTGACTTGACTCCCTGATTTTGGATAACATGAGCATCAAAGAGAAAGCAGTCACTGAATGATGACTGTTGGTAGGTGTAATGGCAAGCAAAGGAGTACTTATCATCTTGTTTCAATTCAAGTGTCTTTGAGTCTTGCTCATGATTTTATCAAGTCCCTGTTGGAAACAGAACCTGTGAAGGTCACAGTGAAAGGGACTTGCCAAATACAATAGGAAGCCTAGAAGCAGCCAAAATAAGCAAAAATATTCTGAATCCCCGACTCCAACAAACAAATTAGGTGATGTGGGAGGGGGGATGACGGGAGATGTGACAGAAAGTGTAGCCTGTACTGGAAAGTGTGATGAAGGAAGGAGTTTCTTTTGGAGAGAAGCAGTCTCAGTGATTGCTAGAATATGAAAGGAGTAAGAAGAGAAGACGTTTACAATGAAATGAAGATTGTTTATTATGCAGCACGTATTCTGAAAAACACAATGGAAAGAGGGATACATTTTTGGTAGGACATTTGTGAAAGTTTTGAGATGGGGGAAATGGAGGAAGACATACATAATATTGCTGAGGGAGTACTATTTGGAAACTGGGAGTTCATTATAACTGGGATTGTTCAAATCAAAGAGAGTGGTAGCATTCAAAACATTTTGTTACAGTTTAGGCAACACATCAGTGATTGGCAAGATGTCTGCTGAAGAAGATAAGTGGTAAGAAATGTCAATTGTCATTCCTCAGCTTTGACTTTATGGTAAGTTGTGTTTCCACACCTTGAGAAAGCTCAGGAAGTTCACCTCAGGACGTGCACAAGCAGCAGAAAGTATGGTGTGGAGTTGTATCATCCAAGATAGGAAGCAAAATATGGAATATCCCAGGGTCCCTCCCATATTGGTATTATCCTTAAAATTGATTATGACTAGGAATTAGCAAGCCATGATACAGAGTGATTCCTACCCCTGGAATCTACTTTATTCTTTATACTTTCCTGAGTGTTTCTATCTGGCCTCAGCAGAATCATGTAACACTTGGGAATGAAGATGCAGCTCAGTAACCCAGCACTGGATGACAAGATGGAGAAGATTTCCACAATAACCATGGCCTTGCCCTTGGTGCTCTGGTATGTTGGAAGGAAGGAGACCCAGACACTGCAGAACACTAGCATGC
Source organism: Pseudochirops corinnae (assembly GCA_028646515.1). Classification (NCBI taxonomy): domain Eukaryota; kingdom Metazoa; phylum Chordata; class Mammalia; order Diprotodontia; family Pseudocheiridae; genus Pseudochirops; species Pseudochirops corinnae. Next base: position 353,328,058 of record CM053587.1, read on the forward strand.
TGAATGTGATGAACTTGGCTTCATTGAAGGTGTCAGGCAGGCTCCTGGCAAGGAAAGCCAGTGTGAAACTGCACAGAGATAGGAATCCCATGTAGCCCAGGACAGAGTAGAAGGCAATGACAGAACCCTCGTTGCACCCAATGATGATTTGACCTGGCTCAGAGTGTGTATCTCTGTCCAGGAAAGGAGGAGAGATTCCCAATCAGATCCCACAGAGAATCACTTGAATCCCAGAACAGATAATGACAACATAGTTGGACACTCTGGATTGTATCCACATTCTACTCCTGCTCCCTGGTGTTGTAAGCCTGAAAGCCAAGACTACCATGGTGGTTTTGGCCAAAATGGAGGACACAGCTACAGTGAACACTATCCCAAGTGTTGTTTGTCTAAGGAGACATGTGACTGAAGTAGGACGGCCAATGAAGAGCAAGGAGCAAAGGAAACAGAACTTGAGGGAGATGAGGAGAGTGTAGCTGAGAGTCCAGTTGTTGGCTTTCACTATAGGTGTATCTTGAAACTTCACAAATATCCAGAGAACCAGAGCTGTCAGCAGAGAAAAAGAAAGAGCCACACATATCAGAGTCATCCCCAAGGTTTCTGAAGCATCCAAAAAAGTCACAACCTTGGGGAGGCATAGATTTCTTTCCTTGTTTGGATATTCATCTTCTGGGCATTTCACACAATGCTTCATATCTGCAAGGGACAAACAAGTTCTTAGAAATTTAAATTCAATAAATTTACCCCAATTCCCACACAAAGAAAATAGGCACAATTGGTCAAGGTAGTATTTCTTCCTTCATAAGTTATAATATTTCAGTTTTTGCTGGGAGATAATTAATAAACAACCTAGTGCCAGATCCAGGCTCACTACTTATAATATTTTTTTTACACTTGATTGCTTTTTTCAGTATCCAGCTTTTCTAACAGAGTACAAACTTATCCTTTAAGTCTATTTTCATAGAATAATGAACATAGAAATGGAGTCCTTTCATACTGTTCTCTCAGTCTTTTCTAAATCCATTATGTTGTAGCAATAACTCTAGATTGAGATAGTCTGAGAAGTTTACTAGATATTGTTAACCCAAAAGTTTGGTTAAAGGAGGCAAACAGGGTAGGTGATATGTAAATTCATATTATTTATTCCCTTAAAGCTAGATGAAACTAACAAGCTTGGACATACAAGGAGCTAAAACTTGAGTTGTGACTGCCTGATACAAAATTGCCAAAGTTTTTTATATGTTTCAGGACAATCTCACAATGTCTGTGTCTCTCGGATTTATGGTCTCCATATGTTTTTAGGGAGGAAGTTTCTTAGTCATAAATACAGATCAACAAGACAATTAATGAAGTAGGATCAGATGGAATTTATGATCTTAGGATGTCTGTGTTTCCCCCCACATGGAGTATGTCCCTAAGATAAGAGAAATCCCACTATTCAGCTTTATCTGGTCTTCAGAGTTGCTGACAAAGGAAAGGGCATTTTTAGAGCAAAGCAAAGCAGTCTTATTGATTAGTTCAGGCTTTGGATCTTATTGGGGTTGTCAATATTAAGCAACAAATCAACAAATCTTTAACTGCTTGCTGTGGGCCAGGTATTTGACTTGCAAACACAAAGAATGAAGTGATACCTACACATAACGGCCCTACATTCTAATACGATATAGCTAGTGGTACAACTTGTCTTTTTCAGATATTATTTATGGTGATGTCCAGCAAATGAATAGACTTCCATACTTTGTGTGTAAGTGTGGTGGTCACATGAGTCAATCTGTCAAATCACCACCCTTACTAAATTTAGTGATAATGTGTTATGCCCTGATTCATTCACTTGGGACAGTACACCTTAACTGTTCACAAGGTGTAAGCAGTTAGCAGTCACTTCTCTAGATGTAATAGGACATTGGATTGGGATATTTGAGGGGCTTGACCTCATTTTCAAGAGTCAAATTTCTGTGAAACTAGTTGGCATACTAAATATTACTTCTTGGTAGTGAAGAAAGAAGCTGATATATGAGACAAACTTCTGAAATATAATGGATTGGTTGGGCAAGAGTAGAATGCCAAGCCTTAGTCTTGGTTGCAAGCTAGTTTTCCCTCCTTTGGCCCAGGGAGCCTTGTTAATTGGGAAGGACCAGGAGAACTTGGATGGCGGTCAGAAGCAAAACACTTCTGAGGAGGGAGAAGGTGAAAAGAAAGAGAAAGAGAGTAAAATAAATGGGGAAACTAGAATGAAGAAAATAGTTACCAAGCATAACTGAAAAATGCAAGTTTCTCTGATAACGACCTCATTTTTCAGATACATAGAGAACTATGTCAAATTAATAAAAAATAAGAGTCATTCAACAATTGATAAAGGGATAAAAATATTAACAGAAAGTTTTCAGATGAAGTAAGCAAAGTAACCAAAGCCATATTAAAAAATTCTATAAAACATTATTTATTGCAGAAATGCAAATTAAAACAATTCTGAGGTACCACCTCACACGTATCACATTGATTGATATGTCCAACAAGGAAAATGAGAAATCTTGGAGGAGAGATGGGAAAATTGAGGCACTATTGGTAATGTTTGGAACTGATTCAATCAATCTAGAGAGCAATTTGTTATTATTCCCAAAGGGCTATAAAACCATTCATACCCTTTGACACGGCAATAACATTTATAGGTCTGTATCCCAAATGACACAAAACAACAAAAAGCAAAATTACCAATGTGTAAAAAAATATTTATAACAGCTCTTTTTGTGGTGGCAGAGAATTGGAAATTGAAGGGAGTACTATTGTGTAATAAGAAATGATGAGTAGGATGCATTCAGAAAAACCTGTAAAGACTTACATGAACTGATGTAAAGTGAAATGAGCAGAACCAGAATATTGTAAGTAGAAAGAACAACATTATATGATGATTAACTGTGAATGACTTAATTATTTTCAGTAATACAATGATCCAAGATAATTCTGAAGGACTTATGATGAAAAATACTATCCATCCCCAGAGAAAGAACTGGTGGAATCTGAATAGAGATGAGAGCACACTTTTTTTTACTTTATCTTTTTTGGGGGGGTTTTGATCCATATTTTCTTTTTGAACATGACTAATATTGAAATATGCTTTGACTATCTACACGTGTGTAACCTGCATCAAATTACTTGCCTTCTCAACAAGGGAGGAGAGGAGAAAGGGAGAGAATTTGGAACTATTTTGTTTTACCATTTATTTTTATTTTTCTACATTCACTTCCACAAGATTTTGAGTTACAAATTTTCTTCCCGTTTCTCCCCTACCTCCCCAACCCCAAGATAGTGAGCCTCCTGCATACCGCTTCCCCAAATCTGCTGTCTCTTGTATCCAACCCTATTCAGCCGCCTGACTTTTTTGTAGGGCAAGATGGATTTCTATACCTCATTGCCTATATATCTTATTTCCCAGCTACATGTAAAAAAAAAAAAAAGCAATTTTCAACACTTGCTGTTAAAACTTTGAGTTCCAGATTCTTTCACTTCTTCCCTCCTCTCCCATCCCCACTGGGAAGACAAGCAATTCAATATATGTTATACATGTGTAGTTATGCAAAACACTTCCATATTAGCTATATTGTGAAAGACTAACTATATTTCCCTCCATCCTATCCCACCCCCCATTTATTCTATTTTCTTCTTTGACACTGTCCCTTTTCAAAAAGTGTTTGCTTCCAACAAGCCTCTCCACCAATCTGCCCTCCCTTCCATAATCCCTCCTCTTATCCCTTTCCCCCCTACTTTCCTGTAGGGTAAGACACCCAATTGAGTATATATATTATTCCCTCCTTAAGCCAAATTCAATGAGAGTAAGGTTTACTCATTCCCTTTCACCTTCCTGCTCTTCCCCTCCATTGTAACGGTTTTATCTTGCCTCTTTGATATAAGATAATTTACCCTATTCTATCTTTCCTCTTCTCCTTTCTCCAATATATTCCTCTCTGACCTCTTAATTATATTTTTTTGGATATCATCCCTTCATATTCAAATCATCCTGTGCCCTCTGTCTATGTATAGAAATATACACATATACACACATACACACACATATACACACATACACCCTCCTATACATATGTATGTATGTATACATATACATATAGATATAGATATAGATATATAGATATATAGATATATATATTCCCTTCAACTATCCTCATATTGAGAAAAGTCTCATGAGTTACAATTATCATTTTTCCATGTAGGAATGCAAATGGTTCAACTTTAATATGTTCCTTATGGTTTCTTTTTCCTGTTTACCTTCTCATGCTTCTCTTGCTTCTTGTATTTGAAAGTCAAATTTTCTGTTCAAATCTAGTTTATTAAATCAAGAATGCTTGGAGATACTGTATTTCATTGCATGACCATATTTTCCCCTGAAACATTTTACTCAGTTTTTCTGGGTAGGTGATTCGTGGTTTTAATCCTAACTCCTTTGACCTCCAGAATATTATATCCCAAGCCCTTCAATCCCTTAATGCAGAAGCTGCTAGATCTTCTGTTATCCTGATTGTGTTTCCACAATACTTAAATTGTTTCTTTCTGACTGCTTGTAATATTTTGTCCTTGACCTTGGAACTCTGGAATTTGGTTATAATATTCCTAGCTGTTTTCTTTTTGGGATCTTTTTCAAGAGGCAATCAGTGAATTTTTTCAATTTCTATTTTGCCCTCTGGTTCTAGAATATCAGGGCCATTTTTCTTGATAATTTCATGGAGGATGATGTCTAGGCTCTTTTTATGATCATGGCTTTCAGGTAGTCCAATCATTCTTAAATTATCTCTCCTGGATCTATTTTCCAGGTCAGTGTTTTTTTTCCAATGAAATATTTCACATTGCCTTCTATTTTTTTCATCCATTTGGATCTGTTTTATAGTACCTTGATTTCTCACAAAGTCATTAGCTTCTGTTTGTTCCAATCTAATTTTGAAGGAATTATTCTCTTTAGTGAGTTTTTGAAATTCCTTTTCCATCAGGTCTATTTGATTTTGTAAAGAATTCTTCTCGTCATTGGCTTTTTGGGCCTCTTTTTCCATTTGAGTTAGTCTATTTTTTAAGGTGTCATTTTCTTCAGTATTTTTTGGTTCTTCATTAGCTGGCTGTTGACTCACTTTTCATGACTTTCTTGCATCATTCTTATTTCTCTTCCCAATTTTTCCTCCTCTTACTTGATTTTAAAATCCTTCTTGAGCTCCTCCATGGCCTGTAACCAGTTTATATTTTTCATGAAGGCTTTTGATGCAGGAATTTTGACTTTATTGTCTTCTTCTGGTTCTATATTTTGATCCTATTTGTCCCCCCCAAAAGATTTTATGGTCTGATTGTGCTTCCTCTGCTCATCTTGGCAGTCAATTACTTGACTTTTGAGCTCTTTGCCATGGTAGAACTCTGCTTCCAGAATGGAGAGAGCAGTGTCCCAAATTTCTGAGGTTTTCACAGCTGTTGTCAGAGCTATGAAGAGGGTGCTCTTTCTACAGACCCCACAAGCTCTGGCATGCTAGTGTTTCTCACCCCAGGACCACCACCCAAGACTGTGACCCAGATCCAAGCAGGTCAAAGCAAGAGTGATTACTCTCTGTATGGTCACTTGGTCCCCCTATGATCTGCAGGCCAGGAACACAGAAGGCAACCACATGGCAGCCGTAGTAGCCACCTTGCTGCCACCTCAGTTTCCCTGGGGGGCAGGGGCCAGACCATGCTCTTCTCTAACCCAGTTCCAACAGAATTCCCTACTGACCTTCTACTTTCTCTTTAGTGTTTCTGGGTTCAGAAGTCTGGAAACCACCATGGCTGCTGGTGATTCACTCTCCTGAAGTCTGCTCCAGCCAGTCTGGGCTGTGAGTTTGGGCCAGCATGGCTCACACAGGACTGTGCTCAGCTCCCAGCCTGGAATGGTATTTGCTTCCTGTTGGTCTGCCTTCAGTGGGAGATTTTTTTCTCTCTGTCACTTTGTGGGTTCTGTGGCTCTCAAATTTGTTTAAAGTCATTTTTTTTTACAGGTATTAGAAGTGGTTGGAATGGCAGCTCAAGCAAGTTCCTGCTTTTACCCCACCATCTTGGCTCCACCCCCCTCAAAAACTTTTTAAATGGATGTTTAAAATTGTTTTAACATGTAAGTGGGAAAAAAATAAAATGTGAAATAAATAATTTTTAAAATATAGGGATTGTTTTTACATTTTTTTTATACCTTCAGGACTTAGCATGATGCTTGAAATATAGTAAGCCCAGATAAATGCTTATTATCTCACTGGTAGACATGCTCCTATAAAATCTATCCTTCCCTCCAAAGTGCCTAGACCTTGCCTATATGTCGCTCCCATATTATTATTTTGTGTGATATAGATAGGTATTTCAACAGAACAAAAGGATGAGTGACCAAGGCCTGATATAATCTAGGTGCCAAGTACAGAAGGCACCTTTCACATAATCACTAATCTTCTTTTACATATTTTCATATTCCGAGAAGCATCTTTTTCAAGGCCTACATGTACCACAATAAATGAGAAAGCTATCTCCTATCCCCCCCAAGACCTGATTGCATCCTTCCCTCTGGGATAACTATTTTTTCCCCTTACTCAATTTTGTCCTGTGCCACCACCACCACCCTTTCATATTCCTGAAAAATAACATCAACTTCTTTTTTTGTGACAGAAATAAAATGTAGAAAAGAAATTGCTTTTTAGCAATACTGGAGTGTTACTGAAATTTTCCTTACTCCAATCTTCTACTGCACTTAACAAAAATTTCCCCACATATCTATTCCTCATCCCCAGGCAGTTTACTCCCCATCCACTGTGAAGGACACTTCCAATTCTAAAATCCTCTGATTCTGTAATCCTTTAATCACCTTAAGAGGTTTAATAGTGTGAAATCACTTATGTACAGAGGCAAAGAATGATCCTAATATATTATCTTTCCCTTATTGTTTTAAGTCTTTTTTTTTCTGGAAAACTTTTTATTGTAGGTGGAATGGGACACAGTAAGTTAGATGATTCCAATTTTGTTGGCAATATCTAATGCATCATAGTCTGGAGCAAGACGGACATAGGCCTTCTTCTCTCCATCAGGCCGGATCAGTGT
>CM053587.1:353335258-353346063 GCA_028646515.1 Pseudochirops corinnae
GGTGGGGGATGTTCTGATCTTCTTCTTTTTGTAGCTATGGACACCCTTCAGCACTGCCTTCTTGGCCTTCAAAGCCTTGGACTTGGCTTCTGTCTTGGGGGGGACAACGGCTTCCTTCTTCGCCTTCGGCGCCATCTTGGGGGAAAGGGCTGTTTTAAGTCTTAAAAGTATGACTCCTGCAGAGTCTATGCATATAATAAGATATTTCACTCATGGGGTCCATAATAAATGACCCAAATAACCCAGCCCACATTGATTCTGCAAAGAAGGTCAATGTCTCCTATGATAGATTTCATAGAGGGAATACAAAACAATTAATTCATGATATATTTCCCTTACTAGATGATTTATCAAAATATCACTTTAAAATATGGCAAGAGATAGGGATGGTATAATATCCAGAATAGAGCAAGGGTACCCATTTCTTCTGGGAATAATTCCTCAAACCTGCACTAGTCTAAAGTTTTCTGGCAAATATGGAACTCAAAATATATGTAACTTCACCATCACAAATATTTTGCAGAGTACGTATTCCACCACACTCCAGCTAACTTGCTCTTAAAAATATAACAAGACCAAGTAAATATGTCCTACAAAGACATAGTACAAGATAGCTATTTTTTTTTAATTTTATAGGCTTCATTTTGAATAGTAAAGTTATATTGGACACCATCATCTAACCAGTTATTCAACTCACTTGTCCTCATCTAGGAACTTTTCCCTAGCTTAACTTGTTCATGTATAACCTGTTGTTCATGCAGTGATAGAACTGTTATATGACCTTAGAGCAAAACACCAGTTTATTTGGTCTAGTGGGTGTAGGAAGAAAACTACATACAGATACTTACTCAGCTGATTGGAGATCTCCTGCTCAGTGCACAGAGAACAGTTGAAACAGCAAATGGGCTGTCCCTCCAGTGGGGTTTGCCTGAATCCAGGATCACAGCTCTCACTGCATGTGGCACAGGGAACCTAGTGCAAGGGAGTAAAATGAGTGAAGGCTCTGGAAGTTAATAGGACAGAGGATGGTATGTCATTGTCAGAGGGGGAATGACACTGATTTGGGGCACAGAAAGCTTCTTCTGTAGGAGAAATAAAAGAATTACTCACAAATCAATGGAATATGGCTAGAAGGAGCATGGGGCTGAAAACAGACACCTGGATGCCAGTCCTATTTATGCCACTAGTTGTGGAAAACTGGCTGAAGCTTTTAAATGTCATGGACTTTAAGCCTTTGCAAAAGAAGGAATTTGAACAAGATTCTACCTCAAGGTCCCTATTTATCAAGCATTTTGTAATTTTCAGTACCATCTTTGTCTTTTTAATAGTTGTGATCTAAGCTACCAAGCAATGGAAGTGACTGACTTGAAACAGATGTAACCTGTCTGCATGTGTGATGCAGGACACACTTAACTCAAAGATGAGACTGATATGATTGTTCATTGTAATGGAAAAGATAAATTCCACATGCTATAGAGAAACATCTTGGGTTCAGAAAGGCAATGAGTTTCAGAACTTTGGTAGATGTCAGAGATAGAGTTCTTGGATGCTTGAGTGTGAATTCATTTTCATTGAATTAACATAATTGTTCGGGTGTCATTCCCCCCAAAATGCAATGTAGTTGATAAAAACACTGACCTTGGCATCTGAGAATACTTGGCCAATTGCTATGTTCATATGTCTCAGTTATTATTTCTGCCAAATGACAGGGCTGAACAAGATGACCTTCAAAGCCCATTTCAGCTCTATCTCCAGTTGTGCTAAAGACTCCAAATTTAAAATCATCTGATGGTTTGCTTATTTGACTTTTCATCCAGAATTTTGCTGTAAAGGGAAAAGAAATCAGTGTCCAGGGAGGATTTTTGATTAATAAAAGGGAGATGTGGAGAGAGTTAAGCAGGATAAAGGTTGTTTCTATGATTAGATTTGATTTTACAATTGTTTCTGACCTCAGAATATGTCCAGCCCCACTCTATGGCCTCTTCATTAATGGTGAAATCTTGACCAGGCTCAGCTGTGGGGAACTGTCCAACTTTCACCAGAGCTTCAGCATCTTCACTGAAGGTTACATAGTTCATGATGTTATATTGAGCTTCAGGGTTTCTATTCTCATCCACAAACACCTGGTCACCAGCACTGTTGTTAAACTGGATAATCTTTAGAAATGAGTGGAGCTATAGGAGAAAAGAAATCCCAGTCACTTCCTGGTGCCTGAGGTCAGTAAACTCCTAGAAGGAAAACCTGTGAGTTGTTCAGAATTCAGTATATAGTCAACAATATTTTATTAAGAACATAATATATTTGTTGGGCGCTATGAGAAGAAATGAAGACGTAAAGGAAGATAAAATCAATCCCTGTTCTCAAGGACCTTATATTACAATTGGAGAGAAGATATACATATAAATAAAAACATGTGTAGTCCCTATAAGCTTTGTCCAGCTTCCATGCTTGCATGTATGTCAGATTCCTGAGGAAGGCTACATCTTTCCCTCAAGCTTTTAGGCATGTTGCTGAGGGGTTCTTGGTTTCTCTCTCCACTGCCATCAGTTTAAACTTCTCCCCTCATCCTATCATGCTCTTCCAAAAGTTGATCACCAGTGATTAGTGCCTCATTTCATTTGATTTATTAACACAAGTTAGCTTTTACAGAAAAGTACTTATTTTAAAGTTATAACAGGAATAGCTGTTACAAAGCACCTGAAATAGGTGTCTTGTACAATTTGCCATCTATCACTTCAATCCTTAGGAATAGTGTATTCATATTTAAGCATGGCACAGTTCTGTCTTGCTGCCTTGGAAACTCTACCTCCTCTGCATATGACATATATTGCTCTGAAAATTACAATGAAATTACCACTATTGCTTCTGCAAAGGTCTGGTCAAGGTATTACCCTGTTGTTCTAATCACCTCTCCCGTGTCTTCTCAGAACAAAAGGACCCAACCTTAGCTGATTTTCTGGATAAGCCACCAGGTTTTACCTGACTTCTGCTTGTACTCTGCCTACACTGGCCTTCCCCCTGACCTGCCTCATATTACCAAGTCAGGTCCCTTCTGTCAGTACAAACCTTTGCTTTGAATCTAATGAACTGCAGGTGCCACATAACTATCAGGATAACCAGATGTATGTATTCTTTAGGAAAAGATACCTGTAAGCTTCACATAGTAACTCTAATTCTGGAATTTCAGTCTCTTGGAGAATGGGGAGGAGGGAAGACATTTGGACAATATTTGAGTCATTCTCCAAAGTCATCTCTATCTCTCCACACTAAGGACTGTACAGTCTCTATCAAAACACAAATCCAAGTGATAGATTATGACGCTACATAGAGACCCCAAGTCTAATATTGATTTCCACATTAATCATATCACACACAAAAAAATTAAACACCAAGAAAATCATGCTTCAATTTGTACTCAAATTTCATCAGTTATCTCTCAAGATTTTTTTTTTATCATGAGTCTTTTGGAATTGTCTTGGATCATTATGTTGATCAGAGTAGCTAAGTCTTTCACAGCTGATCTTCATTGCAGCACTGCTAGTTACTGTGCACAAACAAGTCCTGTTTCTTCTTACTCCACTTTGCGTCAGTTCATATAGATCTTGTCTGCCATTTTCAGAAACCAGCCCCTTGTTATTTCTTATGGCATGAAAGAACTCAATCACAATCATGAAGCACAACTTTTTCAGCCATTCTCCAATTAATGATCATCCCCTCAATTTCCAATTTTTTGCCACCAAGAAAAGGTAATGTAACGTTTTGCTTTTTTTTTGTAATGGGCAATTTTCTTTTTTTTCTTTGATCTAATTAGGATAAAGACCTAGTAGTGGCATTACTGGACCAAAAACATATACACAAACTTATATCCCTTTAAGCATAGCTCCAAATTGTTCTGAAGAATGGTTGGACCAGTTTACAACTCCACCAACAGTTTGGCAGTGTGCTATCTTCTCTCATCCCTTCCAGCACTTACCATTTCTTACAGGTATAGAGTAATTCCTGAAAGTTATTTGAATTTTAATTTTTCCAGTCAATAGTGATTTACAGGATTTTTCATATGACCATAGATAGTTGACTGTTCATATCCTTTGACCATTTATGTTGAGGAGTGGTTCTTATTTTTTATACATTTGACTCAGATTCACATATATTTGAGAAATGATGCCTTAATTAGAGAAACTTGCTGTATTTTTATATTATTTTATTATCTGTGGAGCCTTTTAGCAATGTGAAGTTCCCTGATACTATCTTTTAATTGGACTGATTTTGCTTTTGCTTTAACATCACTGCCTTCATTTTTTTTTTATTTCACTGAAGTATAATGGATTCTGTTTCAGTTCCTTATCTTAACTCTGTGTGTATAGATGATGATGATGATAGATAGATAGATAGATAGATAGATAGATAGATAGATAGATAGATTCTACCCTCTTTGTCCTATGAGAGTGAGATCCAAGTCTTGTTCACCCCTTGTTTCCCCCTACCCACTGTAAAATCTCTTCCTTGGATGCCTTTCTTAGGTGAGAAAATTTTTTCCATTCTTTCCTTCTTTTCCCCCTTTTCCCAATGCACACTCTTTTTTACTCCATTTTTTTTAGATCATCCCAAGATATACAATTCACACTTATCCCCTCTGTCTTTGTAGACTCCTTCTAACTGTCCCAGTCTTAGGAGTTGCATGTGTCATCATAGAGGAATATAAAGAATTTAACTTTATTGAGTTCCTTTTGATTGTTCTTTCATGATTACCTTTATATGTGTTTGCATATCAAAATTTCCATTCAATTCTAGCCTTTTCATCATAAATGCTTAAGTGTCAATTTTTACTTGAAGGGTTACACTAAGTTTTGCTGGATAGATTGTTTTGGGATTGTAATCCTAATTCCTTTGTCTTCCATGAGACCACATTCCAAACCCTCCAATCCTTAAATGTAGAAGACACTAAATTTTGGGATCCTTACTGTGGCTCTGTGATATCCAAAATATTTCTTTGTGGCTGTTTATATTTTCTCCTTGACATGTGAGTTCTGGTGTTTCTCTACAATATTCTTGGAATCTTTCATTTTGTGATCTCTTTCTACTGAAAGAATCAGTAGATTCTTTCAAATTCTATTTTACCCTCTGGTCTAAGATAATCAAGCAGTTTTATAGTTTCTTGAAGTATAATGTCTGGGATCTTTTTTGATCATGAAGTTTAGGTAGTCTAATAATTCTAAAATTATTTCTCCTCAATCTGTTTTCCAAGCTGGTTATTTTTCCAATGAGATATTTGATATTTTATTCTATTTTTCATTTTTACCTTTGTTTTATTGTTTCCTGATGACTCACGGAGTCTAAATTATTTTCTTCAGTGAATTTTGTACCCCTTTTTCCAAAGGACAATTCTGCTTTTTAAGTAGTTTTTCTCTTCAGTGAATTTTTGTGCCTCTTTTTTATTTTCAACATTGAGGCAATTCTGTTATTAAGGTATTTTTTCAGTCTTATTTGTGTCTCTTTAACCAAGTTACTAATTGTCTTTTCATAATTTTACTGCATCACTCTTATTTTTTCACAATTTTTCCTCTACCACACTTATTTCTTTCTTTGACTTTTCTGGGATTTCTTGTTGGGCTTGGGTTCAATTAGCATTTCTCCTTGAGGTTTTGCTAATATGTTTTTTTTCATATTATTGTCATTCACGTGTATACTTTAGTCTTCCCTCCAACCATGGGAGCATTTTATGGTCTTTTTTTGTTGTTGTCATTGTTTGCTCATTTTCCCAATCTAGTTTTTGAAATTTCTGTTAAAGTTGAACTCTGCTCACCCAGGGGTGGGAGAGCACTTTACCATGTTTCAGGTTTTTTCATGCTGCTGTTTTCAGAGTTATTTCTGGGAGTCTGCAAGCTTTCAGTGCTTCCAAGGTGCTGTGATCTGGGGAGAAGTGTGGTCCCTCCTGCTCTGTGCTCTGGTCTTTAACCAGGAAGGGTTCTTATTCCCATGGAGCTACAAGCACTAGCATTCCTCTAAAACTTGGGGCTGAGACTAGGACCCTGGCTCTCCTTCCACCGCAAGCACTAGTTTTCTCTCTGCCCTGAAACTTTGACACAGAACTGCATATATGCCAATCAGCACTACCTTCACCTAGTACCAGCAAAGTGTCCCCAGGAATCTGTTGCTGACCAGTGGCCTGATACCCTGACTATCTCTGGGCTTTGAGTTCCAGAAAGTCCTGCTTTTGCAGCTGCCATCACTGTCACACTTCCAAGGCTCCCCATTGGTGCTGCTGTGAGTACTCCAGACAAACCCCCATTTCATTGTCACAGACCTCTCTTGCTGATCTCTCAAATTTTTCTTAGGTCAAAAAAAAAATCTCACCCTCACTTTTTATTGGCTCTTTCCCTCAAAAATTTGATTTAAGACATTATTTAAAGTTGTTAGGAAGGGGAATGTTGGGAGAATTCAACTGGGTTGTTTCCTGTACTCAGCCATCTAGGATTAGCCTACTGGATGGTTTGATTAAAAAAAGAAAGAAAGAAGAAAACCAAAAGATCAGTTTCCAAAAATAAAAAGAGTGAATGAACCACCAATGAAAAAGAAATTAAAGGAATTATTTAAAACTACTTTGAACAGTTATATGCCAACAAAACTATCAATTTAAATGAGCTGGGTGAGTAATTAGAAAAATAGAAACTGTCCAGATTTATAACAGAAGAAGAAATGGAGTCCTATTTAGGAATAAGTATTTCAACAAACTATAAATGATCTCCCTAAAATAAAAACAATAGGAGCAAATGAATTGACAAGTCAATTTTACTCCCCAAATTAAAGAACAATTAGTTCCAATATTACATAAAGTGTTTGGGAAATTACATTTTAAAAGAATCATACCAAATATCTTCTTTGGGACAAATATGATTTTGATATCTAAGACAGGAAGAACAACAACAGAGAAAGAAAACTCTAGACCAATTTTCTTAATGAATGTTAACCAAAAATTAAAATAAAAGAAATAAAACACTTAGAGCTTGGTGAGACATCAAAGATACCACGGTCATCTACTATATCTCCAGCCATCACCAGTCACTCTGCCCTGCCACTGGACTGTAGAGACTCTGGAAGAGTGAGGCTGATGAACTACTGCAACTCTGCCTCACTTAAATCAAATTAATGCACTAATCAAAAGACATCACTCATACCATTTTTACTATCTTTATCTACCTCAAAATCTGGTGGCAACAAGCAAGTGATGAACCATCAGGAATGGATACTGGAAGCCATAGTCACAACCCTGCACACAGGCAGCCTAGGCCATAGGGTTCTCTTCTTACTGGAAGCAGCAGTGGAAATTGGCAGCCCCCAGGTATCTGAGCAGCCTTTTAAGGGCAGCACTGCTCACTTTCTGATGTGAGGAAGGGGCTAGAAAAGGTGTCCTAAAAATTGTCTGCTCACCCAACCCTGGCCTGATTACCACAACAGGTGAGGAATCCACCTTGTGGTTGAAACACACAAAAAAATGTATAAAAACTTCTCCAAAGATGATTCCACTCACTATCGGTACATGGAATATGTACACACTTATAGACAACACAAAATCCAGGAGACCTGAAAGACTAACTGCTCTTGTTGTAAGAGAAGTCATCCCATCTAAACAGCAGCCCTGAGAGAAAGAAGGCTGACAAATGAAGGTCAGCTTACTGAAGTCAGAACTGGATACACATATTTCTGGAATAGCCACAGTGAAGGGGAGCACTGTGAAGCTGGCATAGGTTTTGAAAAACTAATCTAGTCAACAAGTTTGTATGCCTACAAAAAAGAATGAGTGACAGACAGTAATTCCAAGCCCCTAGCAAACCCAGGATGGCCTGCTAGCACAGATTCTTTGATATGCCTTACTAAAGAAAAGACAACTTTTAAAGGAGTCAACAATCTTATTTAATTACAGTTAAGTGGAAAGTACAAGCAGAGAAACTACCACAAAGATTCAACAGACAGGCTTCTACTGTCTGAACAAAGTAATACAACTACCTACATACACTACCAGATCAGGATACCACAAACCTATGTGCAGTCAGGGGCTTTAAACAAATGACTACTCAGAGTCTCATCCACAGTATCAAAAGTTCCTTCTCATAAGTGAACCCCCAAAGTCAAATGCCAACTTCCAAGTATATATAGTTTTCAACTAATAGGCTCAGAGTCACAAGGCATCACAACCCTCCTGACTCAGTGCCTAATTAGCTTAGTACCAAAAGGTATGGCAACCTTCCTACAAGCAAGCTTCCCCACAAGTAAGCCTCCTTGTTAGACAAGTTCATCCCCCAATGGACTTTATGTGACTCAGGATGTATTACAGCTGTGAAAGCAGCAAGATATCCATGATTTAAATACCTGTGTACCTTTAGACCTGGGAACACACCTCCTGTTCCAAGAGAAGGGGGGCCCATGTGGTTACACAGACCTATCAATGGACAGGAAAGATTAACATTCCATTAACATTACACAGATGCATGACAATGTGATTGCCACTTGCAGGGAAATGCCATATCACCATCATCAGTGCCTAAGCTTTCATCATGACAAACCCTGATGAGGTCAAGGAAAAATTTTACGAAGACTCTGAGACCCTTATCATCAATGTGCTAAAAGAGGACAAGTTTATAATCATGGGTAACTTTAATACTAGAATAGGCACAGATTACCGGACAAGTCCGAGAGGTCTTGGGAAGAATGGAGTTCAAAACAGCAGCAGTAATGGTCACTAACTACTGAATAATTGTGCATCTCATGACATTCTCATCACCAACACTGTCTTTGCTTACCTAAATGCAATAAAATTTTGTGAATGCATGCTCACAGCAAACATTGGCATTTAAGAAACTATATGATTGTAAGAAAAAGAGACAGATAGGATGGGAGAGTGACAAAGGCAGTGTGTGGCACATTGTTCTGAACTGATGATAGACTTGTCTTCTCCAAGCTAAATAACCACATTAAGCAAAAATGATGGCCCCAAGGCAAAATGACTACCAGAAGAATTGATGCCAAATGATTAGAGCACTTCTCTCAATAGGAACCGTGTGTTGCTAACTTGGAGGAAAACTTGAGCCAACATACAGTTGGCAGCAATGGAGCAGAAAAGGATTGGGCAGTTTCAGAGATTTGGTCAGAACACTCACAAACATCAAGATTGGTTTGATGAAAATGATGGGAAAATTTAGAAACTGCTGAATGAAAAATGAAAACTTCACATGGTTTACCAACAGGATAGCTCATCCACCTCTAAGAACTGGCATTTAATTCCATCAAAAGTAAAGTACAAGTGAAGCTTAGAGAGATGGAGGATTCCTGGATTAGTAAGTGTAATGAGAATGGGAATTGAAGATCTTCCCTGCCTCTTAATAGACATAGGGGGGAGTTTGAAGACCTCCCCTGCTGTGAAGATAATCTCTTCCCCTTGATAGGCTGAATGTAGTCACATGGAGCCTGTGGTGGGAGGAGTTTTGCTGAAGGAAAACAGAGCCCACAGGAAGCTGGTTGAGAGTTAGCCAGATGGTGGGGGACAGAGGAGTGAAGGCAAGGAGATAGAGAGTTTTGTGAGTAAATATTGATCTTGTATTGGCTTGTGGGAAGGCTAAAGGATGGCATGGCTCTCAGCATTATTATGGCTTCTGAATATCATTGGTACTATGATGAAATCAGCTTACTGGTTTTGGGATTCAGCTTTCTGGTGTTGAAATAAATCCTTCAGTTCTATCCTCTATCTAGAGAGTTTGGCGTATTTTGCCATTGAATGTCATGTGATACTTATAGGCATGGTCTTTATCGTGATCATGGGCACTGTAAATATTGCATTGGCAGTACAGTAAGAAGGAACATGAAATTCAGTTTTATGCTGATAGTAACAATCCAAAGTGCTTTTTTGATGCCCTGAAGGTTATCTATGCGTCAAAGACTTAAGGTTCATCTCAATTACTCAGTGCTAATGGAGCCATATTGAATAATGATAAGGATATGATCCTAGAGAGATGGGCTGAACACTTGCACAGTGTTCTCAACAGACCATCATCAATCAATGAGGCCATTGACCATTTACCTCAAGTTGAAGTCAATCCCTCCGTAGCTGAAGCTCCAATTGAATGCCATTAGGTTCCTTTCACATGACAAAGCACTGGCTGCTGATACTATAAAAGCCGAGATTTATAAGGTGGGAGATCCATTGCTCACACAAAAATTGTCTGGTATTTTCCAGGTTATATGGCAAGAGGAGCTTATCCCCCAGGAGTTCAAGGCTGTGTTCATTGTCCATCTCTATAAAGGTAAAGTAAATAGATTGTCCTGTGAAAATCACAAAGGAATCTCTCTCTTAGTCATTGTTGGCAAGACTCTAGCCAGAGTCCTCCTTAATAGGCTGATTCTTCACCTAGAAGATAGTCATCTATCTGAGAGCCAATGTGGCTTAAGAAAGGGCCAAGGAATGGTCAATATAGTGTTTGCTGCCTTACAACTCCAGGAGAAGGGCCAACAGCAGAACAGAGGTCTGTACACAATGTTTGTAGATCTGATAAAGGCTTCTGATACCGTCAGTCATGAGGGCTTATGAAAAATTATCTCAGTATTTGGTTGTCCAGAAAAGTTAATCAGTATTGTACATCGGATTCCTGATAGCATGGTTGCCCTTGGGTTCTGGATAATGGACGATGCTCTTTCACTTTCCCAATCATTAATGGAGTGAAACATGGCTACGTGCTTACTCCCATGCTTTTTAGCCCGATGTTTTCATCCATGTTGTCAAATGCGTTCAATGAGGATTAACAAAACATTATGGT
>CM053587.1:353362871-353378178 GCA_028646515.1 Pseudochirops corinnae
ATGAAGACAAACAGAAGATCCTTGACAAATGTAATGAAATAATCAACTGGCTGGATAAGAACCAGACTGCTGAGAAGGAAGAATCTGAGCATCAGCAGAAAGAACTGGAGAAGGTCTGCAACCCCATCATCACTAAGCTGTACCAGAGTGCAGGGGGCATGCCAGGAGGCACACCAGGTAGGTTCCCAGGGGGTGGATCAGCCCCATCTGGAGGTGCTTCTTCTGGACCCACCATTGAAGAGGTCGACTAAACTCACCAGAAGAAAGAGCATTCCACACAGCTTTCCAAAAATTGAAGGACTCAAATTTGTAGCCAAGGCAGGAACAGATTAAAAGTTTAATCTACTGTGTAAATCTGGGCATTCTCAATACTTGAATGTGTGCAGAGGGAGAGAAGTGAACAACATTGCACTTTATCAGTACCGTAAACAAGTGGAAATGCAGTTGTCCTGAAGAATAAAATCTATTTAAAATTGGCACCACAAAAAAAAAATTTTTTTAAACAATTTGCTTTAAAATCTTTGAGTTCTAGATTTTCTCCCTTCTTCCTTCCTCACTGTCCCCTGCCCCACTGGGAAGACAAGCAATTCAATATAGGTTATACATGTGTAGTTACACAAAACATTTATATAGTAGTCATATTGTGAGATACTAACTATATTTCCCTCCATCAAATCCCACTCACCATTTATTCTATGTTCTCCTTTGACCCTGTCCCTTTTTAAAAGTGTTTGCCTCTGACTACCCTCTTCCCCAATCTGCCCTTGCTTCTGTCATCACCCTGTCTTATCTCCTCCCCCCACTTTCCTGTAGGGTAAGACACACAATTATTATGTTATTCCCCCACCCAAGCCAAATCCAATGAAGAGTAAAGTTAACTCATTCCCCTTCACTTTCCTACTCCTCCCCTCCATTGTAACAGTTTTCTCTTGCCTCTTTTATGTGAGATAATTTACCTATTCTATCTCTCCCTTTCATCTTCTCCCATATATTCCTCTCTCACCTCTTAATTTTATTTTTTTAGATATCAACCCTTCATATTCAACTCATCTTGTGTCCTCTATGTATACATGTTCATACATACACACACATAAATATATATGTATATATATATAATGTATGTATATACAGACATACCCCACCTATGCATACATATATACTTATGACTACACGCATATATTCCCTTCAACTATTCTCACACTGAGAAAAGTCTCATGAGTTACAAACATCATCTTTACATGTAGGAAGGTAATAGTTCATCTTTATTAAGTTTCTTATTACTTCCTTTTCTTGTTTACCTTTTTATGCTTCTCTTGCTACTAGTATTTGAAAGTCAAATTTTCTCTTCAGCTCTGATCTTTTCATCAAGAATGCTTGAAAGTCCTCTATTTCATTGAATGTCCACATTTTCCCCTGAAGTATTATACTCAGTTTTTCTGGGTAGGTGATTCTTAGTTTTAATCCTAACTCCTTTGATCTCCAAAATATCATATTCCAAGTCCTCCAGTTCCTGAATGTACAAGCTGCTAGGTCTTATGTTATCCTGATTGCATTTCCACAATACTCAAATTGTTTCTTCCTGACTGCTTGTAATATTTTCTCCTTGACTTTGGAAACCCTTGAATTTGGCTACAACATTCCCAGGAGTTTTCTTTTGGGGATCTTTTTCAAGAGGTGACCTGTGAAATCTTTCAATTTCTATTTTGCCCTCTGGTTCTAGAATATCAGGGCAGTTTTCCTTGATAATTTCTTGAAAGATGATGTCTAGGTTATTTCTTTGATTATGCATTTCAAGTAGTTCATTAATTTTAAAATTATCTCCCCTGGATCTGTTTTCCAGGTCAGTGTTTTTTTCCAATGAGATATTTCACATTGCCTACTATTTTGTCATTCATTTAGATCTGTTTTATACGACCTTGATTTTTCATAAAGTCATTAGCTTCCATTTGCTCCAATATAATTTTGAAGGAATTATTTTCTTCAATGAGTTTTTGAAATTCCTTTTCCATCTGTCCAGTTCTGATTTTTAAGGCATTCTTCTACTCATTGGCTTTTGGGGCCTCTTTTGCCATTTGAGTTAATCTATTTTTTAAGGTGTTATTTTCTTCAATATTTTTTGGGTCTCCTTTAGCAATCTGTTGACTTGCTTTTCATGATTTTCTTGCATCAATCTCATTTCTCTTCCCAATTTTTCCTCTGCCTTTCTTACTTGATTTTCAAAATCCTTCTTGAGCTCCTCCATGTCCTGTGACCCATTTGTATTTTTCTTGGAGGCTTTTGATGCAGGAGTTTTGCCTTTGTTGTCTTCTTCTGGTTCTATATTTTGATGGTCTTTGTCACCAAAAAATGATTCTAGAGTTTGATTATGCTTCCTCTGTTTGCTCATCTTGCCAGCCAATTACTTGACTTTTGAGCTCTTTGCCATGACACAATTCTGCTTCCAGAGGGTAGAGTGCTGTGTCCCAAATTTCTGGAGTTTTGTGCAGTTGTTGTGAGAACTTCTTCCATGTACCTGCCTCAGAACTGTGAGGAAAACTGCCTCTCTATAGCCTCAACAAGCTCTGCCACACTAACACTCCTCACCCCAGGACCACCACTCAAGACTGTGAACCAGGTCCAAGCAGGGCAAAGCAAGAGATTCCTGCCTCAGTGCCAGCAGAATGATTTCTACAAATGTCTTCTTCTTGGCCACTTGGACCCCCATGATCTGTAAACCAGGTGTTCTGTCACCACAGCTGCCACTGAAGCCACCTTCATCTCCATGGGGGCAGGGGCCAGACCATGCTCTTCTCTCACTCAGTATCAACAGAGTTACCCACTGACTTTTTGACTTTCTCTTTGGTGTTTATGGGTTGAGACATCTGGAAACCACCACGGTTGCCAGTGATTCCTTTTCATGAAGTCTCCTCTGGCTGGTTTGGGCCAGCATGGCTCACATGGGTCAGCACTGTGCTCCCAGACCAATGTAATAGACCTTTCCTTCTGGCCTGCCACACTGCCTTCAGCAGCAGAGTTGTTTCTCTCTGTCACTTTGTGAGTTCTATAACATTAAAACTTGTTTAGAGTCATTTTTTATAGGTATTGGAGGTAGTTGAAGGGGGAACTCAAGAATGTTCCTGCTTTTACTCTGCCATGTTGACTCTACTCCCCCCCCCCCAATTTTTGGACATTTAAATTAGCGTAATAGGAGATAGTGACAGGGCTGGGAATGTTCCTATGACTTCACTGCTAAAGGGAATTCCTAGATTGGAAACTACTTCTACCAGTGAAAGTCAGCAGTCTCTCTGAGCCTTCTTGTCTTAGAGTTTCCCAGAGCATGGAAGAGTTGGGTGACTTCTACAGGATGACAAGAACACATACATCAGAAGCAGAACTTGAACCCAGATCTTGGCTTGGCTATCAGCTTTCTATCACCTGTACCACACATCACCTAGAGTGACATCAGAAAATGAATAGACTCAGGAGATTAAGGAAAGGGACACAGTACGTATAGGTGAATATACACCTGGACCACTGTACTTGCAGACTCAATATAGCATCACATCTTGAGAGAAGGCTAAGTGCTGCTGTGACATCCAATGGCATGGCATTTGAGCCTTGTCTTAGATTTTCAAGTCAAGATATTAGGAAAAAGAGGAAAGTAGAGAAAAGACTGGCTCTATGAGAAGATCATAGAATGTGATTAAAGTTTATACTACCTAATGTCTTTTAGTGCCTCAATGTGGGAAGACATAAATCTCTGCCCTGCATGTAGGGAACTTTCTTGATTCAGTGATGAAGATGAGGATGATGGTGACAAAATTATAATAACAGCCAGAATTTATACAGGGATTCAGTTTTGTGCTTTATATATCATTTGAAATTCACAACAAGCTTGTGATGGAAGTGCTATCAATAGCCCCATTTCAGTGATAGACAAACCAAGACAGACAAAAGTGAAGTGATTTGCACGGGTCACATGGCTAGTAGGTATCTCAGGCACAATTTAATCTTTGACATTCTTGACTTTCAAATGCTATTCCCTACTCATTTCAGAGACAACATGAATGTAAACACTATATGTATCTATGAAAAATGTGTAAAATGTAATGAATTCATTGTGAAAAAGAGTGAACTGGGAGATGGGAAGAATGAGGAAAGATTAATGTAGGCAATCTGCAAATAGAGTTGTTGTTGCATTAAACAGCACTCATGGAAGCAATTTTGACATTTGGTTATAAAAGATTGCACTTCCTAAGTTTATTGTACTAAGTGAATAGATTAAGAGGAACAGGCATCATCAGCTAAGTAAAAAGAATACAGAGAATCAATGTGATCTAAGTCCAACCAGTGACAACGGACATGAACAGAATCAGTCTGCCTTTGGGTGCCATCTTACCTACCATTCACATTGTCTCTCAGCAAAGAGGGAAGGGGATTTTGCATCCAATGGAGGCAGAAAGAATTATTATACCTCTAATGATTTTTTCTACATCTGGGCATAGGGACAATACTTTGAATCCAAACCTTAAGCCCTTGTTTATCTCTTGCAGATGCAGAGCAGTGTATGAAGTGTCCAGAAGATGAATACCCAAATAAGCAGAGAGATCGCTGCCTCCCCAAGCTTGTGACCTTTCTGAACATGAAAGAACCTTTGGGGATGACTTTAACCTTTGTGGCCATTTCCTTCTCTTTATTGTAAGCTCTGATTCTGTGGGTTTGTGAAGTTCCAAGAAACCCCCATAGACAAAGCCAATAACCGGACTCTCAGCTACACTCTCCTCATCTCCCTTGCCTTCTGTTTCCTCTGCTCCTTGCTCTTCATAGGCCAGCCTACAACCGCCACATGTCTCCTCCAACAAACAGTATTTGCAATTGTGTTCACAGTGGCTGTCTCCTCCATGTTAGCCAAAACCATCATAGTGGTTCTGGCTTTCAGGGTTATAAGTCCAGGGAGCAGGTTCCGGATGTTTATACATCCTAAAGTGTCCAACTATATTGTATTCTTCTGGTCAGGGATCCAAGTGATTTTCTGTGGCATCTGGTGGGGAACCTCTCACCCCTTTCCAGAGGCAGATGCACACTCTGAATCTGGCCACATAATCCTTAGATGTAATGAAGGCTCTGTCTTTGCATTTTACTGTGTCCTGGGCTACATGGGTTTTCTGGCCATGGGAAGCTTTACCATAGCTTTCCTGGCCAGGAACCTGCCTGATACCTTCAATGAGGCCAAGTTCATCACTTTCAGCATACTGGTGTTTTGCAGTGTCTGGGCGTCTTTTCTCCCCACATATCAGAGCACCATGGGCTGCATTTTTATTCCCAAATGTTATGTGATCCTCCTTAATCCAGACAGAAATACCCAGAAACAGACCAAGAATCAATGGGATTTGACAGGCAAGACTTTTTCTGAAACACAGTCTAATACTTCCAGTTCTGGGAATAATAGGTTTGAAGAATAATCCACCTTAATCAGGCATAGCCATATTTGTCATTTGGGTGATCCTTGAACCCTCATTAGTATATTGTGGCACTCTTTCTGCCTGCTTTGTAAAATTCTACTCTTATAGTTGTCTTGATCCCCACAGTACAACTGATTATTTGTTTTTGGAGGGGGGAAGGTAGGGCAATTGGGGTTAAGTGACTTGGCCAAGGTCACATGGCTAGTACATGTAAGTGTCTGAGGCTGGATTTGAACTTAGGTCCTCCTGACTCCAGGACCAGTGCTCTATTCACTGCACCACCCAACCACCCCCGTACAATTGATTATTGCTGTTTTGAAGATGTTTCTACTAATTTTGGTGGACCCAATACACTGGATAATTTGGAGAACTCCAGATTTTCAGAGTGTTTGAAGTTCACCGTGTCATCTGTTGGCAATGGGAGAATGGGGTGGCAAGGGTAATGATCAAAGTTCACATATGTAGTGTTAATGCCAATTAAGGATTCCTGCACCACATGGATCAAACACAACTTAAATGCTTGGACTTCTAGAACTTTGATGTGATATCCATCATTCCATAGGGTATGACTTATTCTGTTCAACCAATATCAAAGTATCTTCTGTATGGGTCTTTGACTTTCATTAAATAATGCAAATAACTAAAGATAATTTAAAAGTGATTGTGGAATTATTCCTGCCAGTTTACCTTGGATTAATTAGTTTATTCAGTGAGAATATGTTAGCTATTTATAATTAGTTGAGGATGTGGGGAAGACTTCTTAGTTTCTCAAGTTTGTATGAATTCCAACTGCTCAATTCCTCTGCTAATTTCTGAAATTGGGTTACTTAGGCTTCTTTCATGGTCCTCACCTAATGTCCATGAATTTGCTATTTTTTTTTTCAGCTTTTGTTCTTGTTTTTCCACACACCCAAAGCACAATTGAGTTCTTTTAATTCTGCTGACATTGTGCCTATGAGAATAAACATTTATAACATATAAATGAATGCATGAAAATTTGTTGTGTATACTCTGTGCTACACACTGCACCAAGCATTTGTGATGCACATTCTATTCTATTCTATTATAGTTCCTGTCCTTAAGGAGCTTTCATTTTCACCAAGGAGGATGACAATATGGAAGGGGAGAGATTTAGTGGGGCTGCTTGATTGGGAAGACCCAGGGACAGAAACTGATAACATTGGGCTATTGATGGGCTTATCCTTCTGTGGAAAGATAGTGTTAATTTATTACTGTTCCCAGAGCTAAAGCTAGGGAGTAGAGGGTTGGCTTTAGGGTCCAGTATAAATATAACTAAGGGTTCAGCATGGTGTATCTCTGAGCTAAATATGGGCAATTCTCAATAATAAGGACCTAGGCACTCCAGGATGGAAGGTGGCAGAGGATAGAGCAAGAAGGCAGAACAGCAATTTGATTCTGTGTCTGGACCAGACATGGGTCTTTAGCCAACATCTCACCAAGAACTCATCAAGTCTGTCACATCCTGACAACTCCCAAACTGCTCTGTCACTGCTTGCAAACATTTAGAAGGCTCCCATCCATGTGCTGAGCCTGGTACTAGGCACTGGAAGGTTAAAATGTGTCCCTGTGTAAGGAATGGCACTCAGTTGGCTTCCAGTTCCTCATCTTGGTCTTCTCAAACCTGTATTTTATGTGGCATGTGATGTTCTCAATGAGGCACAATGTCTGCAGACTACCGTAGTCACCTGACTGGGGCTTTTTCCATAACCAGTTATTCTGTGTGTCAGCTCCTGAGAAGAGTGAAAATCTGATACCTGAAGAGGCACAGCAGCTGCTAGAGGGGAGGCCCTTCCAAAATTCATTCAGGCTAACACACCTCGGAACCTCCAGACTCTTTCTACACAAGAGCAAAATTATAGAAACCTGCTGTGCTCAAGACATGGAAATGTATCAGGTCACCCAGAGACCTAGAAACATAGAAAAGGAGGCAGATGGCCTGAATCCCAGGAATGCCAGGTTATCCAAAGTCAATCCTGGGCCAGTCCTCCCTGAGAGAATCTTCAGAAGCCTTGACCCAGTTTTCTGCAAGAGAATGAAGAGAGTGACAGTGATTGGCTACCAGATGGCTGATAAGGACTTCCCCCTGACCTTCAGCCCAGGCACCCAGAATTCCCTTGGATTTCCTGGGGTAACTACTGTATGACAGTACTACTGGCCTGCTCCTCTCTAGGCTTGTTGTCCTAAGGTCTGTGGGGGACTTCCTACTGCCTCCCCCAGTCCCCTTTGGCCCCAAAGCCTCAGAACCTACTCCAGCTTTCTGCCAGGGCTTAAGAGAAGGCAGCCCCCAGGTCTTTCTGAACACCTTGGGCAGGGAATCCACTTACTTAGATCCTCAGGTCCCCTCTTGCACATATGGGAATGGGTATTGCCTCTTCTAAATGGTCAATCTCTTCTCACGGTGGCTCAGCCAAGGCAGGTCACTCTCAAACCTGCTGTATGGTGAGCATTAAGCATTCTTCTCCTCCAAAAGTAAGTGGATTCCCTCCACTGAGACTGTAAAGCCAAGCATGAGCAGCTTTCTAGAGGACTGCTGCTATAAACATCTTTAAGGTTTTGATCACATAGTATAGTGAACTCTCTATTTTTTCAGCAGTAAACTAAAGCAAGAAATTCACAGAAACCAAAATACAACATTCACATGTTATAACAACTTGTCATTAAAGTGGCCACATAGTTTTCACCAAAGTAGCCACATAGTTCTAAACAAATGATATCATTCATTAAGACCTTAACTCAAACATTTTTAAGGAGAAAGCCTCCTCAAGGGACACAGAGTAAAAAGGTAAAAGTTCTCCCACCCCTAGGCCACAGTAAATCATGATCTTCTCAGCCGGCATTAAGTACTCAAGGAGAGATCTTTTCATCTTGCCTCCAGGCTGACTCCCAAAGTCCATGGTTCCTCTTCCATGGGTCCAGCTCCTGCTTGAATCTACACAACTGTCACCTGGATTCACAGGTAGGCAGCTCTCAGCTCTTCGTCCACATACTTGTCCAGCTCCTCATTCAGCTCCTCATTCAGTTCCATAGTGAAGCTCAATGTCCAGTCCATCTCAAGTCCTTCACAGTTTCTGTTTTGGAGAAGACTTAACAGAGCCGAAAGCTTAACAGAGTCAAAATAATATTCATGTACATTGCCAGCACCATCATCAATTCACTTTCTGCCTGTGTATCAGCAATGCAACATTCACAATACCTACAGTAACTATAAGTATGCTGATATGGTTATTAATCACAAAATGTGACCAGCTATCTACATAAGAAATATAGCTAGAGCATTCATTTAAATACCAGAAAACTGAGTCCCAAAACCAGAAAATCAAAGCCAACACAGTAGTTTAGAAGTTGGCACATGTAGTTAAAGTAGTAAACACCCACATTCTCAAGCCTTCCAAACAGGACAGGCTACCTCAGGCAAAGATCCTCCCCTCCTCACTCACAACAACTGCTCAGTGTCCAGGCAGCTTGCTCCCAGCAGCTCTGGCCCCCTGCAGTTCCCATCCCTAGTAGTCTGCAGCAGGAGTCCTTAGCAGAGATTCTGGCAGGCTCAAAGAAATAGGAGTTCACCCTGCAACCACAGCCGCTGCCTCTGCCGCTGCTTCCAGTCAACCCCGCACGGAGACTTGCTTGGTTCCAGTGTTCTCTTGCTCCACCCCTTCCTGCTACGTCAGCAAGTTCAAGGGGCATGGAAGATCTTCAAATCTCAGTATCATTACAGCCTGTGAAATCAACACAGAATCAAAAACAAAGTCTAAGAACTCAAAACAAATTGTCAATGACTCCTCCTCTAGGACTTCTGTTAACAGACAACAAGAAAATCCTCTTTCAGGGCTTCTAATAAGGTCCAAGGGCTTCTGTACAAAGTATTACAAACACAAATCAATACAAACAGGACAGACAGACAGTACCAGGATACCACAAGTTTTCTTCTCAACTCTGCCACCACAAGTGTTCTCTTCTCAGTACTGCCCTTTCCCAGGTGGCGCTTCTCCTTATATATGGTCATTAGCTCCTCCCTGTTCCTGTCTTTGGCAAGTCCCTCCCACTATGGGGTTCACAAGTTCTGTTTCTTAACAGAGACTTGATACAATCATGGGCAAGGCTCAAAAGAAATTTGAACTAGACAAGGTGCTAAATAATGAAAAAGCTGAAACAAGGCGCTAAGTACTTCTTTCCCTGCCATTACGGAGCCCAGCTCCTCTGGGGCTGAAAGGCCTGGCCTTTCTGTTGATATGAGTCTAAGATCCCTCAGGCCCAGACAGCTTTGTCTAGCCTGCAGTCTGGCTTCTCCTTCTGCTTTCATTTGTTGGACTCTTGGACCAAATGAGTTCCTCTCAATAGGTCCCTTGAAATTATTTCTAGTTTTCCTGGTGGGCCTTACAGCTTTCACATAAAACAATATTCTTCTTTTGTTTGAGCCATGATATGCCTCTCAAGCTAGGTAGAGAGGAATATCTATCTACCTACAGGTCTGACCCATCACAAAGAAACATAGAGACACACTGAGGCCCCCCAGTAGTTCATTCTCTGAGACAGCCAGCAAAGAGGAGTCTGGACTATTGGCCTTAGTGTAGATCAAGGAAAGGAACAAAGGGGACACAGCAGAGAGTAGTGGGAAGGACAGAACTAGAAAACTGGGCTGGAGATGGAAAAATGAACTCTCATAGAAATTCAATTTCATTTTACTTTTGGGTCTGAATTCTCTTTTGTCCACTCCTCCTCACCTCGCTATGAAATCAATAAAACCCAAAACATTACAAAAATGTATTGTCAAGTGAAAGGAATTCCTGCTTTGGCCATGCTGGAAAAATAAAATAAAACATGGGCCTTACTCTGCACCCTGAATTCATGGTTTCTCTTTCATGAGGTAAATAACGTGTTTCCTCATGAGTCTTCTGGAATCACTGTGTTGATTGGAGCTCACAGGTCTTCAAAAGATATCTCCATTATATCCCATTATATTGCTGTTATTGTGAACATGTTCTCTTGGTTCTTCTCACTTTCCCCTTCATCAGTTCATTCAGTTCTTCCAGGTTTCTCTGAAACCATCCCCGTTAGCATTTCTTATACTCCAATAAAATTCCATTATTTTGATATTCTGTAAATTATTCCACCATTCCCTAGTTGACAGGCAATGCCTCAGGGACCATTCTTTTCCATCACAAAGAGACCTGCTACAAATACTTTGGTACATTTGGTTCTTTCTCCTGGTTTTTAATCTCTTTAGGGTCTTGCCTGAGTAGAGACATTGCTGGGTAAAAGCATATGCACAGTTGAATAGTTTTTGAGTCATAGTTTGAAGCTGCTTTCCAGGATGATTAGACCAGCTCTCAGCCCCACCAACAACGGATTAAAGTACCTCTTTTCTCCCAGTTTCTCCAGGATTCATTCTTTTCCTTTCTTGTATTCTGATCCAATCTTATGTAGGTGAGATGGTATCAAAGATTTGTCTTAAATTATATTTCTATAAATGTTAATAATTTAATATGTTTTAAAGGATGTTTTTAGCTTGTATTTCTTCCTCTGAAAGCTGTTGTTCATCGTTTCTTCTTGAAAAGGACCAATGACATCGTGAGAGCGATGTCTGTACTTGTGAGTGAATTCCATGTCTGGGGCAAGTTGTACTTTTGCTGATGACTCAGATGGAGACAGAAATGTCCTCCTGAGTCCAGGCCTGCTGGAGGGTCCAAGGCTCAGGTTCTGGATCAGGCTGGCAGCCTGGAGTGGAGTAAGGGCTGCCTCTTCCCCAAAGTTATAGGAAGCATACAGACTGTCCTCTCTTCTGCAGGCTGGAATAACAACCTTTGCTAGTTACTAGGAGAGGCTTCCTATGCACTGCACGTTCTCAGTTCTCCTCTGTTTTCTGGAAGAACAGATCTGCTGACATTAAATCTTTCAAAAAGGGATTGGGCATACTGGATTCTAATGACCTTTGATCTTTCCACTGTTCTTATTACACTACTACACATTGCCCTTAGACCTATCATCTTCTATGTGATGAAGATAGCAAGAGGGCTTCCCACCCTAGTGCCTGTCCAGATCCCCTGGAACAAGAACAGAGGGAGACCAGAGGCCAAGCGAGTGTGGAGGATTAAGCCTGATGTGGCTGTCCCTCCAGACTGGACGTGTTGGTAGGGCCCTCTGCTGATGTGAAGCCCATCCCTCTGCCCATGTGCCTTGACCATAATGAGTCTGGTTTCTCCCTCTCCTTGTATATGCTTTCCTCCAATCAAAGTGGCTCTTCTGTCCCAACTTCCTTGAGGTCAGCCCCTTGTTCTTGATAATTTTTCCCAAGAAAATACTTCCTCTCTTTCTCTGACTCTCTCTTTCTCACCCAGAAGACTGGAGTCTCCCTTGATCTCTTCTATTCTCATTCTCTAAATACTCATCCTCCTTCCTCTGGAGCCATCCTTGTTGCTACTGAGTGAGTCCTTGAAAAAGAACCAATTTAGGTGAAATTAATTCCCAGTTGAATCTCTTCCATATTTATGTGTTATATCCCATAACTCAACAGTGCACTGGTTAATCATTCTCATAACTTTCAGGAGCATTCCCAGGTCCCACATTACCAAAAGTCTCTTCAAAGGGGAACTTATTGGTATTAAACCAGAATTGGAACCTGTAATTCTTCCCCAGGGAAAACCTAATCTCTAACTTAAACCTAACCTAAATGCAACCCTCAATCACCCTCCTTGGGGAACTTCTCTCCTGCTGAAAAATCTAATCTTTAATTTAACTTTAATATAATCCCAAACTCTCTTCTTCTGTGGGGAAATGTAATCCTTAACTGGACCTAAACTTAACACTAAGTAGAACAGTTAGGAAAAGCTAAACTTAATGCTAAACATTTAACCTCATTCAGGGAAGGCCAGGAGGCACCCTATACATGCAGACAAGGAGAAGGGGAGGAGGAGAGGAATGCAGGCCACAATGGAGATGCCCCAAGAGCTCGGCTTTCTGAAGCTTCCATAGTTGGGCCTTAGCTGCCCCCAGTTTGCTTTGTATCCTCTCGAGGGCTAGGGTCATAGAAATCCCCTCCCCTCCCTTCATATTCCAGTCCCTCCCTTCTGCCCATGTTCAGAACTGTCCCCAGGACTGGGTGGGGTTTCTGGTTGAACAGCTCTTAACCTGCCCCATAGATGGGACTGGAAAGGAAGCATTTGACAGGGGCAGGGGCTGCAGGGGCTCTGAGCCCCTTGTCTTGTTGCCAGTCAAATTGAGTCACCCTTCTCAGGCCAACAGCTCCCTATGATGGCTTTAGGTCTAATGGTGACTCCTGGGAGGGGAAGGAGACAGGCTGCTTTGGGGGAGGGCACTCTATAGCTCCCCAAGGTGCCACACCACCCCCTCAATCCCCAACCCAACCAGTGGTGTGTGGATACCAGTGTGGAAGAGGGAACTCTGATCCAGCCAAATGGGACTCCTAGCTGCTCTCCAGACTTATTCTGCCTCCTCCTGGTAGTGGAATAGGTAGAGTGCCGGTTCTTCTTCTGGTGGCAAGTGGACGGGGTGCCAGCCCCACACTTAGGAAGACCTGATGCACTTACTAGCTGCATGATCCTGGGTTAGTACTTTAACCTCTCTGTGCCTCAGTTTCCTCCACTGAAAGATGGGAATGATAGTAGTGCCTCCCTCCTAGAATTGTCCTGAGGATCCATCACAATAATGAATCTTTACATTCACTATGTGCCAGGAGCTCTGCTAAGCATTGTGCCATTGCTATCTCATCTGATCTGCACAACGCCCTTTGAGGCAGGGCTATCACTATCCACATTCAACAGAGGAGGGCACTGAAGCAAAAGGAGCTCAAATGACTTGCCCAGGGTCACACAGTCGGGAAGGATATGAGGCTGGATTTGAACTCAGGTCTTTGTGAGTCCAGGCCCAGCACTCTAACCCCTGAGATTGAGAGGATCTATAACATCTCAAAGTCTGCTGTATTATTTACCAAATGCAATGAACTCTTGGACAAACCAGAGCACAGACATCTGAACACTCCAAAGTCACCAGAGGAATACTGCTCTGTCTGGTTGAAAGCCTCTAAAAATCTGCATCTCAGATTTACAAAAAGGCAGCGTTCTGACCCCAGAGGATCTCTCCTCCTAATATCACCCATGAATCAGCCTAGGGATCTAAATGGCCAGAGAAGCCTGTGGCTCTGCTCTTGGGGGGCCCGGCTCCCATCCCACGACTCTGCTTGGCTTATGGCTCAAGCTCTGCCACTTCTGCTTAGAATCTGCTGCTGAAACTAGACATGGCATGGTTCTCAAGCCACCTCCTTCATCCTGAAGGCCTCCACACTCTGCACCCTGAGGCACAGATAGAATGAGTCTTCCCAGAAATGCCACTTTGTCTATGCGTTAGCTTGAGGAGACTGTATACTCCTGTGAAAAGATCATCAGTTTTAAAAGAAGAGGACATGGGTTCAAATCCCACCTCTCACATTTATGGAAAGGGGGGGTATTTCTGCCCTCCTGACTTAAAAGCAATTATTTCTGTCATGTAAGAGCATTTCTCATTCTATCACACAGGTTCCCAAAGTGGGCAATACCCCTCTGGAGCACTGGAACCATCAGGGTGAGGTGTTAGTAGCCTCAGATTCAACTGGGGGGAAGGGGCGGGGAATAAAAGGAAGGGGACAGTGAAAACACAAAGAAAGAAATGAAGATAAGAAAGTTTGGAAAAATCTTTTGTCCTCATTTCATCTGTTGCATGACAGAATTATAGGTGTACTGATTACATTATTTTCAACTAAACACAGAGAATGGGAGTTATAAGAGATTGCTGGTCAAGTCCACTGAGAGGTCTTAACAAGCAAATGTTGGCAGATGAGCCTGGCCTGCGTTGTCAGGAATGTGTGCGTATGATAACCTATTTACGATACAATACTATATGTATATTTGATGCAATATTACATCATCAAAATTTCAATGCAGTAAAAAACGCCACAAATTTACAACAAATTATTAAATTTAAGATGTGTCATTTAACAAAATTAGATTTTTTGAAATAACACAAATTTTCAAAAAAATCATTAAAGGTTTAAGGAAAATAGATTTCTTGGGGGACATCACATAATTTTTTTTCAAAGAGTGCAGTTGCCCAGATCAATTTGGGAACCTCTATTCTTGCAGAATGACCTGTGAATAAGGCCTTGAGTTAATCAAAGTCGGTGGGTGAGAGACTGAAATGAGGAGCTGTCCCCAGACCAGAGAGAGGGGCTATCACAACCAAAACAGCCAGAAGAAGTGGGCAGCCCAGGAGCAAGCTTCAAAAGGAGAAGGGAGATCTCCAGGGGGCCATCAGCCCTCCTAGCATCTCAGAACAGAAGACTCTGGGTGATGCCATAGGTTATACCTGGCTACTCAAGGACTGTGGAAGGTTCCAAGAAAAGGTCTGGTCTTCCTCAACACCCCCTCCCTGGGTCTCTCCATGGCACAACAGATGTACACATTTCCAGCAACAAGAATTTTGCCTCAACAACAAAGAAAGCAGTGATTAACTAGAAGTGAACAGGAGTGTAAATTAAGACAGAGAGCCGAACCTTCACCTAAATGTTAGGAATTTTCCTGCCTGGGAGCTCAGAGCAATTGTCCAGTCAACAAGCATTTATTAAGCACCACTGTGTACTCTGAATGAGGCTAAGCTCTGGGGATGTACAAGAAGGCCAAATGTAGACCTTACTCTCAAGGAACTCAGTCTGATGGAGAGACCACCGGGAGATGATAATGTACAAACCAAATGCTGACGGTATAAACTGAGGCCATCTACAAGGAGAAGGCAAGAAGTAAGGGGGAGTGGGAAAATCCTTTTCAAAGATGGGATTGTGGAAATTGTGGTTGTGCTTC
>CM053587.1:353378678-353402527 GCA_028646515.1 Pseudochirops corinnae
GGAGAGAGACAGACACAGAAAGGCAGAGACCAGAGACACACAGAGAGATAGAGAGTCAAAGTCAGAGACAGAAACAGAGATAGAAACAGACCGAGATAGAAAGACAGAGAGCTAGAGACAGAGAAACAGAGGGAAAGTAATGAGGGCAAGAAATAGAGAGGTAGAAAGATAGAGGTAGAGAGAGAGAGGCAGGGACAGAGAGAGGGAGAATGCAAAAGAAAAGAAAGAGAAAACTGGAAAGTAACTCTAATCTACAAAGACTGATTAGTTATATCCCTTATTTTATCTCAGAAAGAGCCCAGGGAAGATTTAGCTTCTCCCCTCCCCTTGCTTTATTTCTGTAGTTGGCAGGCAACCTGTGACTGATTTTACCTTGCTCAAGCTAAGTCTCAAACCCCATACCATTTGGTCTCCTCCAATAGAAATCAAATCTTCCAGGTATCCTTGGACTCTCATATGACAGTCCCAGGTGTTGTTAAGATGGAGGAAGAAATAACACCAAGAAACCATAATATTAGGTTGGAGAAAAGGGGGGAGGGGGGTAGCTGGTTCCTCCATATTAGAACATGAAAGCAATTTGTTCTAATGGCCTTTGAAGATTGATCCCAGCCCAGAAATCTCACCTCAGCTCACTCAACCTTAACATCACTCTATTCCAGCCAGACATCTATAGTACCATACACACACACACACACACACACACACACACACACACATACACATCCATACTGCCACACACACGTACACACAATACATATATACATATGCTTACATGTATACACACATAAATATATACATCTTTAGCTATATCTAAATCTATACACACCCACTAGACACCAACCATTTTATCCAGGAGAAGTCTAAGTGATGATTTCGGTTCATACAAGAAAGAAAACAGCAAATATTTTTTTTCTTTAGATTACACTTTTAATTGTGTAGTGAGATAAGAGGCACCATGTCCTGGGTACTTATTTCAGCACATTCCTCTGGTCTTCCTTGGTCTCATAATCTTACTCAAACTCTTGGTTATTTTCTGTATCAGTGGTCATGAGAAGGGCATTCCCTGCAGAAACTCACCCATCTGACTGGAGATCTCCCCTTCTGGACATTGGGAGCAGTCAAAGCAGCAGATAACCTTCCCCTCCGAAGGGGTCTTCCTGAATCCAGCAGGACAGCTCTCACTGCATATGCCAGAGAGAACCTGAGAGAGTGACAGGAGAGTGGAATACACATCTTTAACATAAAGCTACTGAGGCTTGGGGCAAAAAAAAAAGTTTCTTTTTTATGTAAGCCCTACTTCTCTAGCCACTCCCACAGACAGGTAAGTGGGAGTGTAGAAAGAAGACTGAGCTTAGAGTCAGGAAGATCTGAATTAAAATCCCACATCTCATATTAGTTGTGTGGCCCTGGGTAAGTCACTTTACCTCTGTCTCAGTTTACTAAATGAGAATAATAATAGTACTTCCCTTTAAATAGCTACTTACCTGTTGGGAGGATAGAAGGATGTATTTATAAACCACCTGAGGTGTTTAACAATCTCCTCTGTCCTTGTCACTTCCTTTTCTTACTTTTTTATTTCTTTTGGAGGAGGAAAGGCAAGGCAATTGGGGTTAAGTGATTTGCCCAAGGTCACACAGGTAGTAGGGTATGTCTGAGGCCAGATTTGAACTCAGGTCCTCCTGACTCCAGGGTCAGTGCTCTATTCACTGCACCACCTAGCTTCTTCCCTTTTGTTTTTCTTTAAGAAGAATGAGATTCTTATGGAGAGTGACAGTTTACTATCATTTTGGAAAAGCTCCCAGTTGCCATGTCTGGCAGGGGGAAACTTAACACATGCACAAAAGACCAACAGGACTTTTCCTGTAAAATTGCCTAAGGAAGATCTTTTCTTATGAAGAAACATCTTGAGAATAGACTTTAACATCAGAGAAGTGAATGGTGGGAAAGTTATTCCAGAACTGAGAAGTCAGCAGGTGCAGTTGACATTTGTTGGTGACTGTTTATGAGCTTGCAACCTTATAGAAGTATTTAAATAAGTATTAATGTTATTTTCATAGTAATTAATTAGATAGCCAATGACATTGATCTACAATGGGGTACTTTAAAGGAGAGACAGAGGGAAAGAGATTGAGACAGAAAGAGGGAGGGAGAGAAAGAGCACTCATACTTCTGAGGAATAGTTGTTTCTGGAATGGAACATCAGAGTTAATTTGTTAAAGAAATAAATTGTTCATTTATAAGCCTTTGTCAGAAATATCCCAACATGCTGCTTAATTGACTCAGACTTGGGATGAGAATTAATATGGTAAAGTAGCAGGCTGATAAGTGGGAATTTGGTGTGATGGTTGACTAATACACATAAGAGACGTAGTTTCTGAAACCTGGGGCTATGAGATTTATACCTGATTCAAATATGAAGGTATGTCAATATTCATCATATGAAATATCTTTCCACTAGTGAAGTTATTTAGACCTAATGTTGAACTCCAGGGGCTTTAATTTCATCAGTGGTAAACTAACTGGATTGAAGTAACCGGCCTCATCATTGAAATGCTACGATTATGAACATATTGTCAATGGTACTCACCCAAAATGACTGACAAACATTGATTGAAAGATAAATTAATTCTATGTGCTTCCATCCAGTTTACTAGTCTTTTAGGGCTGAAAGACAGGAAGAATGAAGTAGTAGTTAAAGGGAGAGTAAGAGGTAATATAAAAGTTTTTCAGAAAAACAGCCTATTCTGGAAGACTCAGAAATTCAGTCACTTTGAAGATGTATGAAATTTAAACCATTTTCCCGTCTTATTGGAACAAAGTGTTTGGAGGTCGTGATACCATTTCTTTCCCTGAATTAATCCCAATGAATGCCTTCTTCTCATTCACATAGTTGTAGATTAGTGGAAAGAATACTGCATTTGGAAGCCTCTTGGCTAAGACACTATCTTTCTGAAGCTCAGTTTCTTCATGTATCAAATGAAGAGGGTAAACTAGATGCTATTTAAAGTTTCTATGTTGAGGCATAGCCAGGAATGCAAAGTGAAGGTAAAGACTCTCCTGAAGTCTTCAAAATCCATCCTCAATCCCAACAACTTTAAAATAATACCATAAAATAAATTCTAGGGTAGAAAAATTTTTTTAAAAAAGGATTGAATCAATATTCCAGCCCAATACAAATTAAAAAGTTTGCAGAAAAGATCCGTCTTAATGGGATCAAAAGTAGTGCAGTTCAGCACATGCTATGCCTGACAAGTCAGCAATGAGGCCTTGACTCCCTACAAAAATCATCACTGAGACCCAAAACCTCCATGCAAACCAATAGCAAGGCCTTGGGGGCATTTCAATCTGTGCCAGTCACTTGCCAAGCTCTCAATCTACACATAGTAATGGAATTAAATTGATCAGAATGAGATGACAAAAGCCTCTTAGCTGGTACTGGGCACAGGACTTTGTTCCATTGCCCAAAAAGCCTTACCTAGCAAAATTCTGTTCAATCCTAAAAGGAAAAAGCCAGATCCTTAATGAAATAGAGGCCTACAAAGTATTACCCATGAGAAGATTAAAGGAGTATAGAAACTTTGAGTTCAAACATGAGTCAAGGGAAGCACAAAAAATACAAAGAGAAATCAACAATGATGAAAAGAATGAAACACGAGCAGTTTACATTCTATGTGGGGAAATAATTCATGTGTTACCTCTGATTCATATCATTAGGGACCATGGATTTAGGCTAATTAGCCAATCACTGGGAGTGAGTCTGTTGTGTCTTGATGATCTGAAGAGAAGAATGGAAGAATGGGAAGAAGACACTAGGTAAAGAAAGAAATGGAAGCTTAGAGGAAATTGTCTCACATAACTAGAGCACAGAGGAAGATGTCTGTGCAAACAAGGAATAGTGTGGGGAGAGGCTGACACTTCACCTTCACTCTCATATGAACTGTTCAGAAAAGGGAAGAATAGAAGAAGGGTGACAATGAGGAATTAGAGACAGATTTCAAAGAAGATGAGGGCAAAGCAAAATGACCTGTAAATAAGGGATGTACAAAAATATTTAGAGAGTAAAGGGAGAGGGTGAGAAGGATAATAGAGAGGGCAAATAGGATAAATGGAGGGAAATACACAACTACTAAAAATACTTACAGCTGTTTTTAAAATGACAAAGAATAGGAATCCAAGATGGTAAGTATAAACTGAAAAATGGTTGAACAAGTTAAAATTTCTCTCTCTGTCTCTGTAATATGTGCACATACATATGTAGATGAGTGAAATACTATTATGAAATACTATTGTGTTGTAACAAATGACGAAGAGGATAGTTTCAAGGAAAATGGGAGATCTGTATGAACTGATACTTAGGAAACTAATGCTACAAAAAACAATTGTATGTTAAAAATAAATAACTTTGAAAGAATTAAGTACTCTAATCAGAGTAGCAACCAAACACAGATTCGGAGGACTGATGGCGAAACATGGGAATCCTTTATTTATAGAAAGGGGTAGGGTTCAGAATGCAAAATGAGACATGATGCTTTGGGGGTTTGGTCGTTGTGGAAATTTGTTTTGCTTGACTATACATGGAGCTTTGTTTTTCTTTCCTTCTCAATTGTGAGGAGGGAAGAGTTGGAGCAGGATAGAAAAAAATGTTAGTTTTTGCTGATGGACAAAAATGATGCACATAGGTACATACGTACATACATATTAATACACACATTTATATGTACATACATATGAGAATCCTAGGCATTTGATGTCTCAAATTTATGTAATATTATTTATAAATATATTATATCTACATATACATGCAATACCATAGTTGCCATTCAGTCATTATTAAGTCATGTCCAAATCTTCATGAACTTATTTGAGATTTTCTTGGCTAAGATATTGGGGTGGTTTGCCATTTCCTTCTTGCTGATTTTACAGATGAGTAATTGAGGCAAATGGGGTTCAGTGACTTGCCTAGGGTCACAATGGGGTGACTGACCCATGACTAACAAATGACTGAGACCAGATGTGAATTCTGGAAGATGAGTATTCCTGACTCCAGACCTGCCTCTCTATCTGCTTTGCCACCTAGCTGCTCCCATATGGAATAAAGAGTAAACCAAATAGGGCAAGAATTATTCTTTCATTAGAAACATACAGTTAACATTTAAAATATCTCTGACCTTCGAACTGAACCAGCCCCATACTATGGCGTCCTCACAGATTGTAAAATCTTGACCACGAGGACTCTCAGGGACAAACTGCCCCACTTTCACCAGATCTTCAATCTTATTAGGAAAGACCACATAGTTCATAATGGCATATTGAGCCTCCGATCTTCTGTTCTTATCCACAAACACCTGGTCACCAGCACTGTTGTTAAATTGAGTGTTCTTTAGAAAGGAGTGCAGCTGAAAGGGAAGAGAAATCCTCATCACTGGGTGGTACCTGAGGGAAGGGCTCCCTTATATGAGGGATCCTTGGCCTAGTTTGTATTCTTACAGAGGTTTGTAGTCTTATTTGTAGGTGGGATCAAAATCTGGCTTTTTACGGGATACAGAGAAATGAAGCTCTGGAAGGTATGCTATGGCTCACACCCCTCATGTACATAATTTCAGTTTTGCCCTCAACTCCTCACTGTCTCTCACACCCTTGACCTATCCCCAAGGTCTGTTGATTTCATTTTTTTCAAGTTCGACCTCAAAATCTTGTGTAAATGAATGTTGAAAACTAAAACAAACAAACAAAAAAACCAATAAATAAATTCTGAAAAAAAAAAGAAATTCTAGGGAAGGTGGCCTAGTCATACCAGAACTTAAAATGTATTATAAAGCAGCAATCATCAAAACTACTTAGTACTGCCTAAGAAATAGAGTGTTGGATGGGTGGAATAGGTTAGATGCACAAGACACAGTAGTCAATGTCTATAGCAATATACTCTTGGGTAAACCCAAAGACCCCAGCTTCTGGGAAAAGAACTCACTATTTAACAAGAATAGCTTGGAAAACTGGAAAATAGTATGGTAGAAACTAAGTATAGGCCAACATATTACACTATGTACCAAAATAAAGTTAAGATGGGTACACAAGTTAGATATAAGGGCTGATACTGTAAGCACATTGGGAGAACAAGGAATAGTTTACCTGTCATATTTATGGAGAAAGGAAGAATTTATGACAAAACAAGACATAGAAAACACTGTGAAATTCAAAAAGGATAATTTTGATTACATCAAATTGAAAAGTTTTGGTACAAACACATTCAATGCAACCAGGATTAGGAGGGAAGCAGAAAACTGGGAAAGTATTTTTGCAAACGGTATCTCTAATAAAGGCCTCATTTCTAAAGTATATGGAGAACTGAGTCAAATTTATAAGAAAACAAGTCATTCCCTAATTAATAAATGGTCAAAGACTGTGAACAGGCAGTTTTCAGATGAAGAAATTAAAGCTATCTATAGTCATATAAAAAATGCTTTAAATCACTATTGATTGGAAAAATGCAAATCAAAACAATTCCTAGGTATTGCATTTGTTATGAGAATCTGAAGATCTTCCCTGACCCTAGGCCCTTTGCTTAACTGGCTTAAGTGACTCTAAAACCTTCCCAGATTTGAAAGTATACTCTGTCTCCTAATAGGCTGAATGTGGTCACATGGAGCCTGTGGCGGGAGGCTTGTTCTTCAGGAATGCCCATGCCTTATTACTTGTGATTGGGCAGTGGGTCAAGAGGGCTGTGACAGTCTCCAATCCAGGAGAAGGCTATATATACTGCTGATGTGAGGTTTTGCTTTGGGGCTCACTTTGGAAAGAGTTGTGTGATTTGGCCAGATGAGACTCTGGGAAACCATTGAGTCCCCCGGCTTTGAAAAACCCAGATGTTGATGCTTCCCTCTCTGGCAACTGAATAAGTATGGATGTAATGGTCAGATGATTGGAAGCCCGTCTGCTGATCTGTTTCTCTGCCTGCTTGTAACTTGTGCTTGCATTCTCTGAAGTTCAGGGTGCTGACTTTTTCCCCTGAACTAGGTAAATGATACATGTTTGATTGATTAAAGTAAGATTGTTAACCCATTTTGAATTGCTTTCCTTTAGAAAAGCAGATCTAAGAACCTGTGCTAGCAGCCACCCTGGGTATGCTAGGGTGCTTGCTGCTACAGCATCACACCTATCAGATTGGCTAATGCAATGAAAGAGGAAAATGACAAGTGCTGGAGAAGTTGTGGGAAAATTGGAACACTAATGCTTTGTTAGTGGAGTTGTGAATTGATCCAACCATTTTGGAGAGCAATATGGAACTATGCCCAAAGGGATATAAAACTGTGCCAACCCTTTCACCCAGTAATACCACTTCTGGGGTTGTTTCCCAAAGAGATCATAAAAATGGGAAAAGGACCGACATGAACAAAAAATATTTATAGCAGTTCTTTTGTTGTAGGAAAGATTTGGAAATTAAAGGGATGCCCATCAATTAGGGAATGACTAAACAAGTTGTGAATGCAGTAGAATATTATATGTTATATGCTGTACTATATGCTGTAAGAAATGATGAGCAGACAGACTTAAAAAAAAACCAGAAAGACTTATAAGAACTGATGCTGAGTGAAGTGAGAAGAACCAGGAGAACGTTATACAGTAACAGCCACATTATGTGGTGACTAACTTTGATAGACTTAACTCTTCTCAGGAACGCAAAGATCTAAGAAAACACCCAAAGATTCATGAGGTAAAATGATGCCCACATCCAGAGAAAGAACTATGGAATCTGAATGCAGAGTGAAGCATAATATTTGCTTTCTTTTTTCCTTTTGTTTTATTTCTTCTTTTTCATGGTTTCTCCCATTGCTTGTGATTCTTCTTTTTAACATGACCAATGTGAAAATATCTTTAATATGAATGTATATGCAGAATCTATATCAGATTTCACGTTGTCTTGGGAAGGGGGGAGGAGAGGAAGGTGGAGAAAATTTAAAACTCAAAAACTTATGGAAATTAACATTGAAAATGAAAAATAAATTTTAAAAATTCCTGATGTGAGAATAAAAGCTATAAACTGGGAAATTTAATGTGGCAAAATTAAGGCTAGGTTACATATGTAATAAAAAAAAATCTCATAGTCTTTTATAAATATTTTTCATGTGTCATACAGTACCACTTTTGCCATAAATAATCTCCCCTCATCTGAATTCTAGCCATAATAAACTATGGACAACAATTTTAGTGCTTTGTGATGTGTTCAAATGTATCCATGAGTAAAGAGGCATCTTAATGGGACAAAGCCCATTAGAAATGTAGTTTCTGCTACCATCTTGACCTGGAAGGTCATCATATCTTTATATAATTGGTATTTTTGTCACCATCTAGCATTAAAAATGCCTGCACTTGATAAGCAAAGACTAATAAATACTTAGATATTGTTTATATGAACAGTTTATATGTTTGACTTAATGAATTCCTAAAACACATGCATCAACTGTTTTTAATCAAAATTAAGACCAAAATGACTA
The DNA here is from genome assembly GCA_028646515.1 of Pseudochirops corinnae. NCBI lineage: Eukaryota > Metazoa > Chordata > Mammalia > Diprotodontia > Pseudocheiridae > Pseudochirops > Pseudochirops corinnae. The sequence continues at coordinate 353,387,171 of CM053587.1, forward strand.
GGTTTGAAGATGAATTTTTCTTGGCATTTTGTGGAGGGAACTAAAAGAATCTAGTCACCAGAATTTAAATACACATTGTGTATAACTATTTCTCCACTATTTGAAAAGTGGGAGATAGAGGTCATGAAGAATTCAGTTGGTATGAAGGAGTAAGACCAAGAGGGTCAACTGCATGATCTAGTCAACAGAACCACCATATCCTTGGAGAAGCAGTTGGCACAGTCTGTATGTTATTGATCCATTCATTTACAAAATAGGTCACAGCTTTGTGAGGTCTCTTTGCAGGAAGAACATGAAGAAGCTGAAGTTCTGGAGGTGAAAGTTGGCCTGGCAACCAGTTGTGTCACGTGAGCACTGCCCTTTGAGTTTGTGTCCATTATATTCATGGAAAAAATAGTATTTGCAGGATAATTCAATCTAGTGTTGCCAAAGTGTTAAGTGAGATAGTTTCAATGCTGCCCTGAAGAGAGAGTTTAGATGGGGAGGAGTCTCAGTAGAATCATAATAAGTTCATTTTTGGTCTTGTTGAGTTTAAGGCATGTGCAGGACATCCAGTTCAAGTTGTCCAAAGACAGCAGAAGTGGGGCAGAGCCAAGATGGTATAGTAAAAGCAGGAACTTGCTTGAGCTCCAACTCCAACCACCTCCAATATCTGTAAAAAAAATGACTCTATACAAATTTTAGAGCTACAGAATTCACAAAGCAACAGAGAGAAACAAATCTCCCACTGAAGGCAGCCTGGCAGGCCAACAGGAAAGGCCTATCTTACTGGGTTGGGAGCTGAGCTCAGTCCTGTGTGAGCTGCATGGGCCCAGACCAGTGCACAACCAGCTAGAGCAGATTTCAGGAGAATGAATCACCAGCAATTGCGGCAGTTTCCAGACTTCGCAACCCGTAAACACCAAAGAGAAAGTAAAAGGTCAGTAGGGAACTCTGTTGGAACTGGATGAGAGAAGAGCACTGTTGAGCCCTTGCCCCTGGTGCAGAGGAGGTGGTGGTGGCTGCAGCTGTTGCCACAGGCAGCTGCTTCCAAAGCTCTAGGCCCACAAATTGTGGGGAGACCAAGTGACTGTCCAGAGGGTAATCATAGAGCTCTCTTTGCTGCCACTGAGGCAGGATTCTCTTGCTTTGCCCTACTTGGATCTGGGTCACAGTCTTGAGTATAGTTGCTATTCAGTCATTTTTAAGTCATATCCAAATCTTCATGAGCTTATTTGAAGTTTTCTTGGCTAAGATATTGGAGTGGTTTACCATTTCCTTCTTGCTCATTTTACAGATGAGGAATTGAGGAAAATACATTAAATGACTAGCCTAGAGTGAGGAATGGTGGGGCGAGGAGTGCTGGTGTGGCAGAGCTTGTTGAGAGGCAATCCTCACAGCTCTGAGGCAGGTGCCCAGAAGAAGCTCTCAGAAACAGCTGCACAAAACCCCAGAAATTTGGGACACAGCACTCTCCACTCTGGGAGCAGAGTTCTACCATGGCAAAGAGTTTAAAAGTCAAGTAATTGGCTGGCAAGATCAGCAAACAGAGGAAGTGAAATCAAACTATGGAAACATATTTTTGGAGACAAAGATGATCAACACATAGAACCAAAAGAAGACGACAAAGACAGCAGAGATTGCAAAACTCGAGGGCAACAGAGAGGCTAGCACTGGAGAAGGAAATTGAAGAATCTTCTGCATAGAGATGATCAGTGAACCCATGGAAGCTATTGAGATCACCAGGTGTTATAGAAGAGAAGAGAGGAAAGCTCAGGAAAGAAGCCACCCAAGCTTAGCCCAAGAGATTCAGGAGCCAAAAAATTCTGTAGAAGATTAGAGGATGGGTCAAATTTGTCACTGAGCTCACACTCAACAAGCATTGATTAAGCACTTAGTATGTGTCAGACATTTTGATAAATGTGGATTAATAAAAAAACAAAAACAAAAGATAGTGTCTTCTCAAGGAGCTTCCAATGTTGAGGAGGCAACATGAAAACAACCATGTACAAAAAAGGTGTGTACAAGGGAAAATGGAGATGACCATCAGAGGGAAATCAGGTGTATTAAGAGGGAAGAGAAAAGTCTTCCCACAGAAAGCTGAATTTTGGTCTGGACTTGAAGGAATCCAGGGAGAACAGCAGAGGAAGGAGAGAATTTCAGATCTATGGGAAAGCCAGTGAAAACGCTTGTAGGAGGGAATGGAGTATTTCTGAGGAAATGGCATTCTAAAGATGCCAGTGTCATTGAGTCTCAAAGTCCATGATAGTGGGGTTTAGGATGTAAGAAAAGTAGAAAATGATGGAGTAACCCTGATAATGAGGACTTTGGAAGCAAAACAATGATGTTCAATTGGATCCTGGAAGTAAAGGCAACAATTTGAGTTGGGGTAATAAAATGAAATTTAATAGAAATAGAAAATAAAGCATTCCAGGTGTTCAAAACATCATCTTGTAAGATCAGTGAAGCAATTGTAACAGCTAAGTAATGGTTAATGCGAAAAAAAATACAGAGTTCTAGTTGACTAAAGTTTAATATATTTTAAGAATGTAACCATAATATCCCCAAGAGTTAAAATTAATATACTATAAATTGAGATAGATATATGAGTTTTGTGTAGTTCTATTGTATGCTACCCTGGTCAGTTAACTTATAGAGTTCAAAGATTTTGTAAGAAAGGACCTTCCTTTGACATTAATCCAAAATAATATGAATCAGTAATAGAGAGTATCAATTCTTAAGGGAATCTTCTTACCTGCCAAGGATGAGGCACCCAGCTATGTCTGGCTTTCTCAGAGGCAATCTCTGATTTCTTTAAAAGGTTTTCATAAAGGGCCCAAGCTACAGCATATACTGTGTTGTAGATGGTGTAACTCAGGCCAGACATGGTCATGTCAAAAAAGAATATAGGCAAAGCCTCTAAAGTAGCGTTTGGTGCACATTTCTCCAGCTCCAGTTTTTCATATTCATCCTGGCACCGGTAAACTGACAGCCAGAATTCCTTAAGCACAATATCCTCTGGGTGTTTATTAGGCTTCACTGTCTTGAGAAAAGACTTAAAACCATGGACCTCACTGGAAATGTATGTAAATGTGAGAGCTCCATTGAAACTGTAACTATCAATGTAATTGGGTCTCATGGTTATATCCCAGTGAGAAGTGGTGATCCACAATTTAAATGATGGGAACACGGCAAATTGTGAATGTCTCAGAACCATTAATGAATCAGTGTCACCATGAACTACAACTACTCTGGATGAAGATCCCATGATCCTGGGCATGAAATCCACCTCTGATTCTTCATGGTGTCTCTCACTGACAGGAATCTTCTCTGTGAAGGATACACAGACCTCATGCTTTGCCATCTCCCTTGTCATTTCCCAAAGGAATTCTTCACCCCTGAGATCATCCATGGTCACCAGACCTACCCAGGTCCATTTAAAATGTACCAGTAACTGGACCACACCTCTCAGTAAGGAGGAATCTCTGGGAGCCATCTGGTAGAGAGAAGAAAACTGGGCCTTGTCACTGAGGATGGGATCAAAAGGGCCAAAGGTGAGCTGGACAATGGGGAAATATGGAAAATTGTTAATTCTATTAGTGTGTAAGCAGGAATAGAATTATGGGAAATTGAAAACTGCCTTCAAGCTTCCCTTTCTCTGTCGGGAGAAATGCACGGGACTGTTTTTAAAAATTATTTTAATAATCAATTAATTAATTTTTAGTTTTCAACATTCCTGTCCACGAGATTTTGAGTTCCAGATTTTTTTCCCCATTTGCCCCTTCCCCCTTCCTCCAAGATGGCATGTATTCTGCTTACCTCTTCCTCTGGTCTGCCCTCTCTTCTATCTGCCTGACCCATCCCCTTTCCTTCTATTTTCCTGTAGGGCAAGATAGACTTCTATACCCCATTGACTGTATTATTTCCCAATTACGTGTAAAAATAATTTGTAAAATTTGTTTTTAAAACTTTGAGTTTCAAAGTTCCCTTTTCCCCTCCCCACCCACCCTCATTAAGAAGGCATGCAATTCAATATTCATTATACATGTGTAGTTATGCAAAACACCTGCATAGTAGTCATGTTGTGAAAGACTACATTTCACTGCATCTTATCCTGTCCCCCACTTATACTATTTCTCCTTTGACCCTGTCCCTTTTCAAAACTATTTTCTTCCGACTACACCCTTTCCCCAATCTGCCCTCATTTCTAGCATACCCACCTCTTATCTCTCCTCTTATCCCCTTCCCCCCTACTTTCCTGTAGGGTAAGATACCCAATTGAGTGTGTATGTTATTGCCTCCTTACATCAAATCTGATGAGAGTAAAGTCTGATGAGAGTAAAGTTCACTCATTCCTTCTCACCTTCCCTCCTATTCCCCTCCATTATGAAACATTTTCTTAACTCTTTTGAGATAATTTACCCTATTCTATCTCTCCCTTTCTCCTTCTCCCAATATATTCCTCTCACACTTCAATTTTATTTTTTAGATATCATCCCTTCATATTCAACTCAACCTGTGCCATCTATCTATCTATCTATCCATCTATCTACCTATATTTCCTCCAACTACCTTAATACTGAGAAAGGTCTCATGAGTTACAAATATCGTCTTTCCATATAGGAATGTGAAGAGTTCAACTTTAATAAGTCCATTATGATTTCTCTTTCCTGTTTACCTTTTCATGCTTCTCGTATTTGAAATTCAAATTTTCTCTTCAGCTCTGGTCTTTTCATCAAAAATGCTAGAAAGTCATCTATTTCATTGAATGTCTATTTTTCCTCCCAGAAGTATTATACTCAATTTTGCTGGGTAGATTATTCTTAGTTTTTAATTGTAGCTCCTCTCATTTCTGGAATATCATATTCCTAGTTCTTCATTCCCTAATTGTAGAAGTCGCTAGATCTTTTGTTATCTTGATTGCATTTCCACAATACTTGAATTGTTTCTTTCTGACAGCTTGCAATGTTTTCTCCTTGACCTGGGAACTCTGGAGTTTGACTACAATATTCCTAGGAGTTTTCCTCTAGGAATCGCTTTCAAAAGGCAATAGGTTGATTCTTCCTATTTCTATTTTACAATATGGTTCTAGAATATCAGGGAAGTTTTCCTTGATAATTTCTTGAAAGATGATGTCTAGGCTCTTTTTTTTATCATGGCTTTCAGATAGTCCAATTATTTTTAAACAATCTCTCTTGGATCTATTTTCAAGGTCAGTGGTATTTCCAATGAGTGATTTCACATTTTCTTCTATATTTTCATTCTTTTGGATCTGTTTTATAGTTTCTTGATTTCTCAGAAAGCTTCCATTTGTTCCATTCTAATTTTTAAGGAAGTATTTTATTCAATGGGCTTTTGGACCACCTTTTCCATTTGGGCAGTCCTGCTTTTTAAGGCATACATCCTTTTTGAGTTCTTCCATGACCTGTGACCAATTCATATTTTTTGGAGATTTTTGATGTAGGAGCTTAATCTTTGTTGTCTTTTTCTGATTTTATGTTTTGATCTTCTTTGTCACCAAATTAAGATTCTATAGTCTGAGGTTTTTAAAATTTGTTTGTTTTTGTTTTTTACATTGCTTGTTCATCTTCCCATGCAAATACTTGATTTTCTAAGTCTTTGTCAAGGAAGGACTCTGCTTCCAGTGGGGGTGGGGGTGGATTTCAGGAGTTTTGTATCAACTGCTTGATCTCCCATGATCTGGGGTCCAGAGCTCTGGAAGCAGTCACTGCTGCCACCACTGCTGCTGTAGCCATTACCTTCACCATCCCTGGGCTGGGGCTAGACCATGCTCCTCATTCACCCAGGTCCCACAGAGTTTTCCCACTGACCTTCTCTGTTGTCTTTGGCATTTGTGGGTTGAGAAGTATGGAAACTGCCATAGCTACCAGTGGTTCAGTCCCCTGAGGCCTGCTCCAGTCCTGTCTGTGCCAGCATGGCCCACATCAGACTGTGCTCTGCTCCCAGTCTCATGCCATAGACCTTCCTTCTCAACCTTCCAGGCTGTCTTGGGCTGGAGAATTGTTTCACTCACTCATTTTACGGATTCTGTAGCTCTAAAATTTGTTTAGAATAATTTTTACAGGTATTTGGAGGGGTTTCAGGGAGATCTTAAGCAAGTCTTTATTTTTACTTCATGATCTAATGGAGGGGATATAGAGGAATTTTAATTGACCCAAATTTCTATTTTTCTCCCTCTCATTCAGCCACTTGTCTGGTAAAGAAAGAGTTCTCTGATTCTTCAGTTGTGACTGATTTAGCCAGAAGGTCTTATCCTTTCTTCCCAAATAGACTAAGATATGTTTGTTCTTGGCCCAGAATCATTGTTTTGCTAACACTATTGGCTTTTGAATGTGGTGGTTATAAAATTTTTGTGAAAACAAAAACAGAAATCACATCTGTTATGTGGGTTGCACATGTGTTTGAGGTCAAAAGTAAAATATTTTCACATTTATATATATAAATTTTGAGTTTAAAAATGGTCTAGTAGTTTCCTCTTTGACACTGGAATATATTTATTTGCTTTGAATATGTAGCTTGTTCAAAGACACTTGGAAATATTCACAGATATTTTAAAGTCTTGTGCTGTACACAAATGTTATCCTTTTGATGCTTCAGATATTATTTAATAAATTCTTATTGAGAGAATTTATCTGTAAACAGAAAATAGCAATCAAACAGGTTGAGATGGGTAGGATTCACTGTGCAATGATAAATCTCACCATCAGTGTAGTAGTTAAGTGCTACTATGTTATATACAATGGCATTGGATCTTAGAGAACAGAGGACATGATGTTATCAAATGGGAGTATTTGCCATGCCAACCATTTCTCTCAACTACCACATGATAGTATTACATATTAACATAGAAAATTGTAAAAGGAGCAAAATCCAAATCCATCATATAACTACTAGACCACATATTGGATCATGTATGTATAGTAACCCTCATGGGTCACTTCCTCAACTCTCTGTTAACTTTTAAATTGGTTCTACAAAGACTGGCTGCCACTAACTACTGTCTCTCATCTCCTAGGAAGGATGGGCAGGGGCAGGAGGTTATGTGGGTTTCTACTTATTCGAGACATTGGTCCCAAAGAGTATGTTCCTCAGTGATTATCACCTTACCTTACTTAGCTTTCAGAAAAGGTATTTACTAAGCAAGTTAGAACAAGGGTGGTTATTACAAAAACATTTCCCTTAACCATAAGCACACTCTTCACTTACATTACAAGGTCTCTGAAAATAATTGACTCAAACTTAGAGAACACATGTGGCCAAGAAATGAATTCACATCTCCACATTCCTGGGGATCCTTTTCTCTCTTTATGGAATCCTTTCAGTGTGGCTTTCAGCTGGGCTTCCAGGATTAATGCCCTTGTAGAGTGCTCAAGGGTAGCTAGGTGGTGCAAGTGGAGAGATCACTGGTCCTGGAGTCAGGAAGACTCATCTTTCTGAGTTCAAATCTGACTTCAGACCCTTACTTGCTACACAAGTCATTTAACCAACCCTGTTTGTCTCCATTTCCTTATCTGTAAAATGAGTTGGAGAAGGAAATGATAAATCACTCCAGGATCTTTGTCAAGAAAACCTCAATGGGGTCATGAAGTGTCAGACACAACTGAAAAAAATCACTAAACACAACAACAGAGTCCTCAAGTTTCCTTTCTTTGTTTGTCTCAATTCTCATCATTGTGTCATTCGCCTCCCATTGGAGAAGTTAGCGTCTGCTGCTGCTTGATTGGGGCCCTGCTGTTATCTCCAGTGCAGTGTACAATGATGCTGGTGGTGGGGGGAACTCCAACTCTTCTCACCTTTCAGAGTTCATTAGGTCATTGTGTGGAACTTTCTCCTTCACATTTAATAGCAGTTACCTCTCTGGAGTCCTCTCCCCTGGATTCAAATACCCCTTGACTGTCCTGCTGCTGAAATACACAATTCTACACTGACTGGTCACGGAATACAGAAACCTACAAATACATAATATGTAATCTTATTTTTTTTTCCCATCAGAAACCATTCATTTTGTATGCTGGTGTCTAATGTAGCAAGGTCTCCATGGTCTTGCCCAATTTATTAATGCCTTATTTATGTTTGTTTTACTATTTGTATGCACATATGTAAACGGACAACTATATTCAGAAGGAACATCTTCTGTGACTATATCATCACTGAGGATATAGTAATTTGAATTTGCAGTCTGTGATTTTAATATATAACAAGGCTGAATGAAAATGTCCTGTCAAAATAACCCTAATACCAGACTTTTGGATCCTAGAAGAACTATAGAAACAATTTGCCCATATTTGAGCAAATTATTTGACAAAGTCTCATTGTAGTCTCATGGATCTAGAGCTACAAGGGAACAGAGAGGATATTCAATTCAATCACCTTGTTCTTCAGGCAAGCAAACCAGGGTTAGGGAGGTTTGACTTGTCCAAAGTGGACAAGTAAGTGCAAGGGTCAGAGCTGAGCTCAATCCTCTGGATTCAGATCAAATTTTCCCCACATTACTAAGCTACTTAACGCTATTCCCATGGAAAAGAAGTGAAAATGTGATTTAGTCAATGTTACAATTAAATCAATGTGGGAGTGATGCATATCAGCATCAATGGGACCATGCCACCTAGCTGCCCCAGTGCCCAGTGTGACATTGTCCCATTAAATACTTTGCTTTGCAATGGATAGGATGCCAGATCCGGAGTCAGGAAGGCTCATCTTCCTAAATTAAAATCTGGTCTCAGATATTTACTAGTTATGTCACCCTGGGCAAGTAATTTAATCCTGTTTGCCTCAGTTTCCTCATCTGTAAAATCACTAATATCTTTGCCAAGAAAACATCAAATAGGGTCAAAAAGAGGCTGTTACAACTAAAACAACTGAACAATATCCACAAAAATGCTTTGGAAGGAAGTCTCTGCTAGAATGCTCTAGAAAATTATTCTTTGTCACTGGCATTTTAGGGCAATTGGCAATGAATTAGGTAAAGTCAGATGATGGTGCACTTATTAAATTTGCAAATAACGCAAAGCTGGCAGTGGGAGCTCCACCATGCATGACAGAGTAAGTAGATCTCCAAAAAGGATTTAATGAGTTAGAACATTGGGATAAATCTAGTAAAAGAAATATAACAGAGATTACCATAAAAACCTTAGACCTGGGTGCAAAAAAGTTAACTTCATAAGTACAGGAACGGGAAAGAGGCTAAGTAGGCAGCAGTTCATTGGGGAAAAGACCTAACATTTTAGTGGACTATAAACCCAATGACCATCACCAGTGTGTTAGAGCAGTCAGAAAAGCTTATGAAATCTTGGTTTTCAATGAGAAGAAGAGAGCCCCAGACTAGGGAAAACTCTCAGGGAGTGCCTAAAGTAGACTCATCTGGAGTGTCCTTGTCAGAACTTGAAAAGACAAATATCATTTTTAAAGGGATACTGACTTTCTAGGGATTATCCTTCCTGGGTCATCAGCCCCACTTCAGCTACTCTCTTCTCTATTTCACTATATTTCATTTCCTTGGTGAATCATTTCACTTCTGCACAATCCTCAACACTCCATCCACTGGACCCTTTCTCCTACCACTGATTTTGCCTTGGCAGGCCCCAACCTTGGATTGGTCTCCAATTAGGATGGCAGGCTCCACCTCTTTTATTTCTATTTGTATGCTCATGAATGGAATAGAAGAAAATCAGGAAATTGTGCCGACTGGGTGCACTGTAGATTTTTCTCATTAAACAACTCAACTGGAGTAAAAACAAAATAAAGCAAAACAAAAAACTCATTGCACCAAGATGATTCTTTTCCACTTCCTTATTGATTCCCTGAGTTACAATTGCGAATATAGCAAAAATTCTCATCTGATGGCTACTAGGTGGCACAGTGAATAGAGCACTGGCCCTGGAGGCAGGAAGACCTGAATTTAAATGTTGGCTAAATCACTAATCCTTTCTATAACTTAATTTCCTCTTTTATAAAAGGGTTATAATATTAACCCCTGCCATCCAGGCTTATTGTGAGGAACAAATGAGGTAACATACATAGTCAAAATAAGAATGAACACTTATACAATATTTATTTTGTGCCAAGCACTTTATACATAAATAAAACCATGGGAACCTTAAAATATTATGTAAATGCTGACTATTATTATTGTACTTATTCAAATCTCTTCCGGTCTTCCTTCCACCCATTCCCTTACATAATACCCTTGCCTCATACTTCCCACAAAACAACCTTTTTAATGAGAGTTCCCTTTTTTCTTCTCCTCCTTAAGTAAAATCACTTAGATTTTTTCCTCTCACCACTTCCTTCAACTCTCTATAATGTGAAGAGGTAGATTCTCTCATTGTCAATGCAAACTTCTCTGACTACATCCTTGATCTCATTCCACTCCATTTTTACCAGTTTTCCCCCTCTATCATTTCCACTGTCTCAATAATCTGTAATCTCTCCATATTTCCTGGCTGTCTCCCAACTGCTTACAAATATGCCCAAATCCCCTTCCCTCATCCTAAAGACAATTTTCATTGGATCCTACCAATCTGGTGGCTATCGTCCTATACCTTGACTTCACTTCGTGGCCTAATTCCTTGACAATTTCTTCTCTATTCAACATCCCCTGTTCCTCTCCTCTCACTTTCTTCTAAACGCTCTGAAATACAGCAGTTAAGCTCTTTGACTAACATTGCTCCCTCCAAAGTCAATGATCCTTTAATTGTCAAATCAAATGAACTTTTTAAAATCCTCATCCATGTCGATACCTCTACAGCTTTGGATACTGTTGATCATGCTTTTCTTTTTGATATCTTGCCTTCTCTTGGATTTTCTGATGTTGTCTTCTTCTGATACATGTATAACTGCTTCATCTTAGACCGTTTTGCCACAAATGAGGTGGGATTTGGTTGCAGTGAATAGAGCATCATCGTATATCAAATTAGGAAGATCTGATTTCAAATCTACCTGTAGACATTTACTGGTTAGCACAGGGAACATGCTACCAGTTTACAAGTCAGCTAATTTCTTTGTGCTTAATTTCAACATAATGACAGCACTTGCCTTATAAGGTTGTTGGGAGGATCAAATGAGAACATACTTATAAGAGTGTTTAGGACAGTACCTGGCACACAGAGGTGTGTTTTGAATGTTTAGTCCTTTTCTATCTCACCCCTCCACAGGGTTAGGTAACTCTAATTCTGTTCTTTGTGTACAATCTGTGTGTAGTTCAAAGAGAGGTTCATCCTCCATCTCTTAAATTGGAGTGGACTGATAAAGGTTCAGAAGGTAGTTGGCTCAGTATCACCCACCTGTGGGAAGTTGTAGAGCTCAAGCAGGGTCCCCATCTGGATGGACAGAGCAAATGTGGCTCCTCCAATGACAGCCACAGGCTTGTCCTGCCCTCTGCAGCTGAAGTTAGGGATTAACCGACCTGATCCTGTCAACCACTGCAGGGAGCTCTCCAAGGTCCTCTCATCACTGTGGTAGGCATTGTAGACCTGGAATCCCAGGGAAATGTTGGGCAACAGAACAGGGTCCCTGTTGATCTCCTCCACAGCAAACCTTATGGTCAAGGCTTGCTGGTAGTTTTTATGCAGCCACCTGAGGGGTAGAGAAGGAGAAACCACTAACAAAGCCTGAAAAAAAGAGTCCATTTCAGAAGAAAATTTTTCTGAGTCATGTGGAGGTAAAAAATCAAGGACTCCAGTTAATTTTGTGTTTATGATGACAATAATGACAGCAGCAACAATAATAACCATTAACATTTATGTCACACCTGGCACTGTGCTCAGTGCCTTTCAATTATCTCATTTAACTCTCACAACCAACCTTAGAGATATGTGCTATTATTATCCCCATTTCATAAACGGAAAAATGAGAGAAACAGATTTGTTCAGGGTCTCACATTGAGTGTTGGAGGCTGGATGTGAACACATGTTTTTTGGACTTGAGGCTTCTCCCTCTATGCACAGAGAAAACTTGCTACCCCAAGCTGATTGTTAACAACAGACTCCCTCATTCCTGTGTTACTCCTCTTGTGTGATTCCTACGATGGTTAGGATGGTTTGCTTTAAGTTTCGAATGGTATTGTGCCTGCCAGGCTAATATTGAACAGATATGATGTGCTAAAAAATACCAGTGATCCAGGTAGCCCTTGTCCCCAGAGGGGTCTACAATACAATATAAAGCACAAGAATTATAAAAACACCCTTAATAAAAGGTAGCAGGCAATATGTGTGTACCTGAGTGGTGGAGAAAGATATAGGAATGATGGGGGGCGGGGGAAGAGGGTTCACTTCCAGATGAAGCCAGTATAGAATGCTTCCTGGATTTTGTCACAACTATGGAAACAACATCATTAGTCAATTGACAGGCATGTATTACATATCCGGCATTCTCCAAGAATGTGATAGGCCCTGGAGACCAAAGCAGATCCTAGAGAATCTCTGAATGGATGGATTGCTGGGCTGGGACAGCTGAGTTCAAATCCAGCCTCAGGCACTGACCGAGTCACTTAACCTCAGTTTGCCTCAATGTCTTCATCTGAAGATTGACATGCTGTCTCCCTCCTGGGGATATTGTGGAGATCGAAAGTAACATTTGAGAAGTGTATAGTAGACTGTCTGATACATAACACCCACTTAATAAATGACACCTTCCTACCTTTCTGGTCTCAAGGAGCTCATGGGGATGGGGAAGAAGGGAGCAGGCAGTTCGGCAGCACAGGGAACATGCTACTACCTAGGACTCAGGAATACCTGGGTCAAAATCCAGCCTCAGATTCTTACTAGATGTGACTCTGGGAAGGTCACTTAACATGTTTCCCTCAGTTTCCTCACTTGTAAAATGGAGATAAAAAAGTTGCACTGCTCTCTCAAAATGGTTGTGAGGGTCAAATGAGATGGTAATTGTAAAGTGTTTATCAAATTGCCTGGCACATAGTAGGCATCTATACAGAAGTGCACTACTTATTAACATTAATTACCAGCATCTGTTTGAACAAGAATCAGATTGGGAAATAGGAAGCCTGCCACATTTGTGCAAAAAGCAGTTGTAGTCAGGCCTTGCCAATGGATCTTCACTGCAAGGCCAGGTCTTGGGAAGGCCTCCCTTCCTCCCTCTCCAACTCCTTCTCTTCCCTGTTAGAAGAAGAAAAGGAAGTTAAAGCCCCCTTAAACACTGTCATTTGTAGTGTGTCTTTTGCCAGAAAACCCACAGAAACAAGTTCTTTTCTTCTTGCCAATATTCTCCAATAGATGGACAATTTGGGAATGATTCTCTGGAACCTCCCACTGTTAAAGAAAACTAGCCTAGTTTTCTGGGAGGGAGCAGCTGAGGAGAAAGGAATCCCTCCAACTGCCCCTTCACTCTTGTGTTCACATCCAAACTGTTTTTACTCTGCAGGACGCAGCTCTTTCCCTCACAAGAAGTGGCCTGCCAGAGATGCTACGTCCATTCTTTCCCTGTCCTTTTGTCATCTGACCTGAATGAAAAAGGCACAGTTCCACACACGGCCTTTGCTCTCCCTCTCCTCAGCTGGTGCCCTCCATGCCGTAAATACCTGGTATTCATTTGGGCTGGAGTCTGTTTATCTTCAGTCTCCTATGTGCTTTTCCCCATTAGAAAGTCTGGTGCTTAAGGCCCTGGCACAGCAGGTGCCTAATTGATTGATTTTTTCCTATGTCCCTCACATTCCCTACAGTTAAACTGAGGCCCTGCTGAATGAGCTCTCGTCTCCAGTGGGGACCACTTTTCACAAGCAAAGTCAATCAAGGGCCACATAAAGAGCATCAGCAAATTCACTTCACAGCAGCAGCTTGGGCTGAAACTCCACACTGGCCAGGAGCACTTTTCCCTCTCTAAAGTTAATCACTCCCAAGTGTCAGGTGGGGAATAATAAAGGGAGAGGAAAGGAGGGTGAACACTGTGAAGCCTTCAGGAAATGTCCCAGACTGAGAACATAAGAGCCTGCACTGATACAGGGCTTAAGGGTGTGAGCAGCACTCTAGGTGGGCGTGTGATCTCAGATTCCCCAAAGCAACCCTGGGAAGTAAGGATTACTATGACCCACATTTTACAGATGAAGAGGCTGAGGCACAGATGGGTTCAGGGTTTTATGCAGCGATCACAAATCCAGTATCTGAAACAGGACTGGAACTGACGCCTTTCTGACTCAATGGAGTAAAATTTATTTCCTTATTTGGGACAATTAATACAGAAATACTTAGGCAGAGGAATGAGGGTCACAAAGTGGAATGGAGAAATGCAGAGGGTCCTGGGTAGTGAGAGAAAGAGAGGGATGTGAGAGACATGCAGAGGGAGCGATGCTGAGGAAGTGGTCTGAATGGCCCTCTGATACAGACCACTGGCCTTTTCCATGATTCATCCCCCACACCCTCACCCTCATAATTCCCTACCACCCTTTCATTCATCAGCTTCCTTATGGTGCAGCTCCTTGTAAATGAATATCCAAGAGAAGATGTGTGTGTGTGTGTGTGTGTATGTGTGTGTGTGACTCCAGACTCCTAAATCCCACCAGAGGCACAAACTCACAGAAGCTTACATTTCAGGCTGCTTTACTAGAAAGAGCATTCCTGCTACATTCACTCCATAGTACGCCACAGGAGCAGAGCCAAGACAACTCCAGTCTCAGCCTGGGAAAGAGCAGGTTCCATATAACATTGTGAAGTTTTGGAAGACAGGTCCAATTCAATTCTCTCTGCCACATTGAGCTCAGCAGAAACTTGTGATGTTGAAAAACGTATGAAAGACATAAATCCATGTTTCCATTTTTTAAAAGACACGTGGTGACAATTCTCAACTCCTCATGAGTTTCTGCTCTTCTACCTTAAAAAGCCAAGATCCCGAGGGGCGGAGCCAAGATGGCGGCGTAGCAGCAGCAACATATCGCAGCTCTCACATAGCCACCCCAAAATACCCATAAAATAGGACTCTAAACCAATCCTACAACTCCAAAACACACACAAGGATACTTCCCACTAAAGTCAACTCGGCTACGAGGAACCATATCACCACTGTGAACCGAAACCAGTCTGGCCTGAAGCCGAGGCTGTGCCCCGGGGGCAGCTGGGCGGGAGAAGCAGAGAAAGCTCTCTGGTGAGTGGATTAGCGACAGCTGTGCGTGGGGATTGCGAAAGGGGGAGAAAAGCAGTCCAGCCGAAAGGTCTCCAGAGCAGAAAAGCAAAAGGCAGAGGTTTTGCACCCACCTCTGCATTGTAGCTTCCCGCCCGTGGCCTGCAGACAGCAGGGGGACTGAGCAATTGTTTTCAGGCCAGTGCTCTCGCGTTGAGCAGCCTGGATCCGGATCGTCGTCTTGGGCCTCGGTCTTGGAGTCTTCATTATCCAGTCAGCCGGAAGTCTACG
>CM053587.1:353403027-353419581 GCA_028646515.1 Pseudochirops corinnae
CCTTCAGTAAAATGGGTAGAACAAGAACCATCAGCTTTCCTAGGGCTGTGGGTTAAGGGTCATGACTAAACTGAGCTAGTGTAGGGGAGACCCTTGCCTTCCCTCCCCCTGCTGGGAGCTGCCCCCTGCAGGAGGGAAGTGCCCTCATTGCTGTGAAAGTGGGGTACCTTCTCAGCCTGCACTCAGCTGGAATCTGATGACACATTTCTGAGGGAGCCCCAGAGAAGCCCCAGTCCCTGGAGGGCAGGCATGAGAGGGCTGCCCAGTGACTCGGTTATGCAGCCAGTTGGGAATGTTCACCAAGAACAGCATTCAGCATTTTGTGACTTTCTTCTGTGGCATTTCCTGTATATTGGAATATTTTCTCAAGGCAGAAAGTCATGTTGGAGGTGGGGCAGGAGGAACTCTGCCAGTGTGAACATCCTTCTCTGGCTATAGGTTAGTGTTAAATCCCATGTTTCTGGCAGAGCTGAGCCTAAGAGGGCAGAGAACAGTATTAGGAGTTTTTTCTTTACAATTTAATGGCACCTTCTGCTTGGACGCTCCTACCCAATGAAAGCGGCCTTGGGTGGGCCCAGACCTGCTCCTTCCAGACAGGTGAGGGATGTTTTCAACTCTCCTGGGAGGTTTTTAGGGGGGATCTGCCCATTCCAGTCTTGGTGACCTCTTATGAGGAATCTATTTGAGAGAAAGGCCCAGCATATCCAGCACAATAAGGGGGTTGTGCATGTCTGTTATAGGTTGCGTCTTTTTTCCCAGTATGAGCCCTCTATATTGAAGTTCTCATTCATCTTCTGCCTGGGGACCAACCCAATTTCAGTAGTGCTAGATCACTGAGAATCCCGTAGAAGACCCAGCATCTCTCAGAGTAAGCAAGATCATGACTAACCTCCCATGCCCAGGGGTAGGAGTGTTATGCCAATCCTCAGGGTCCATCCCCTGGGACCAGTGGCCCACTCCTTGAGGAGAATCTTCTTGCTCCCAGCTGTTCTACGAATCCCACAACCCAGAGATAAGCTTTTCACATTGTAATTTTGGAAATGATTGTACCAAAGTACTATGGAGAGATGGGGTCAAGGCAAATGGGCCAGTGACAAAGTGTTCTTTAAATATTAATTGTGAAGACTCATTCTATCTGTGCCTCAGGGTACAGAGTGTGTAGGCCCTCAGGATGAAAGAGGTGGTGTGAGAACCAGGCCAGGCCTAGTTCAGCAGCCGGTTGTAAGTAGAAGGGGCAGAGCTTGAGCCATAAGCCAAGCAGAGTTGTGGGTGGGAGCCAGGCCCCCTGAGAGCAGAGCCACAGGCTTCTCTGGCCATTTAGATCCCTAGGCTGATTCACCATTGATATTAGGAGGAGAGATCCTCTGGGGTCAGAACGCTCCCTTTTTGTAAATCTGAGATGTGGATTTTTAGAGACTTTCAATCGGACAGACCAGTCTTCCTCTGGTGACTTTAGAGAGTTCAGATGTCTGTGCTCTGGTTTGTCCAAGAGTCCGTTTGTGTTTAGTAAATAATACAGCAGACTTGGGAAGTCAGAAATAGCATCAGGTGGTATCACAGCAGCCAGAGTGCCAGGCCTGGAGTCAGAAAGACCTGAGTTCAAATCCAGCCTCAGACACTGTGTCACCCCGAGTAAGTCCCCCAACCACTGTCTGCCTCAGTTTTCTCCAATGTACAATGAAAATCATAACACTAAGTACTTCACAGAGTGGTTGTGAGGATCAGATGAGATCACATTTGTCCAAAGAGTTTAGCACAGTCCTTGCCCATAGCAGAAGCACTCGGGAAAGTCGTGTTTCCTTCCTCCCAACTGAATCTTTGAAATCCCAAGCATCCTGCAGTGGCCTCTTCAGATGGTCTTGTCTACGAGATTGTCACACTTGTATGACTAGGAAACTGGTTTCAATAAAACAGGAAACTGAGGCCAGAAGCAGGCTTTGACTGTTGGTCTTTGTGGACCCCATGAAGCCTGGGTAGAGGGGCCCAAGGACAGTGGAAGGGCATCCACCCTAGGGAGGGACGAGCAGGCGGCTGAGTAACTGAGCAGATGGTCAGACTCTCAGCCAGCACCTGCCACTTTCTGCCCCTCAGGCAGAACAGTTGGGACTTAGTTTTATTTCTTCATGGTTTCTGTTGGCCCATGCCATTGTGGCTCCTCTCCGAGGCTAGTTTTGTCCAAAACTGATCCTTCCCTTGCTGTCAGATGAGATTGTGTTTGTAAAAGACTTGGCCTAACGTCTAGAACACAGTAGGAACTTAAGAAAGGTCTATGAGGGGATTCTCTTTCCCAAGGACACCTCAGTGCCTTGATCCTGTTTATTCCAGGACTTGTTCCATTGCTCATCAATGTGTCCGTCAGTCAGCAGGAATTTGTTAAATGTTTGATATGTGCCCAGCATTGAGTTCGGTTCTGGGGATAGGAATAAAAACAAAAAAGAATCCTAGTTCCTGTCATGAAGGAGCTAGAATTCTAAAGGAGACAGAAAATCCATGAAGGAGTTGAACCGAGTATTGGGGTGGGGAGGAGAAACATGGGAGGGCCGTGGGGGCTAATTCTAGAGAACGCCTTCCCCCAAAGAGAAGCTCCAGGAAGAGCTGGTCCCTTGGAGAAGGGCCTGTAGGAGCAGAGCTGGGAGGCAGCTGAGGGACAGGGGAGAGGTGCTGAAAACTGGGGGTGACTGGCAGGAAGTAGGTAGGGGAGAAAGTGAAAACCGCGTGAAACTGCCTCCAACTTAGACTTGGAATTAGAAAACCTGGAATCCAAGTCCAGCTGTGGACACCAAATTGTCGCATCTTCTTGGGTGACATCCTTCCCCTTCCTTGGCTTTAATCCTCTTTCATACAGTGGGGGTTTGGCGGAATCTCTTGGCCAGCTCTGCCTCTGCGATTTGGACCCTTTGGTGATCTCTAAGGTTTCCTCTGTCTCTGGTGTTCTCCAGTTCTTTTCTCTCTCTTTCCTGAGTATCAAAGATTCCCTGTCCTGGCCCTTGCCCGGTGTATACCCATGCTCATGTGGCCTTTCAAACACCGTGATACTGTTCTGACTCAGTGGCCTCCTGGATGTTTATTTCTTTCAAGGGGAACAATTGCAGCTTCCCTGTGATTCCTCAGCTGTGACTCTTGTCTTTACCCCCTCCTCGGTTCCCCAGATGGGATCCCTTCCCTCCCTGTGTGTATGGTGTCCTTCTCCAGATTCCCTGGATGTATGCAATTCTTCCTGGGGTAAACATTGCAACATTTCCTTGTCTTCTCATGCTGTAATTCTAGTCCAGTCCTCCTCTGCAAAAGCCCCACAGGGATCTGTGGCAAGCCAAAGAGGCTGATTCCAGGACTCAGATAAAGATCTTTATAGTGTATATCTCCAGGTGACTGCGGCTTGAAAAGGCTGGCGCCCCGAGGACGCACTTTAAGGGACTTTTGTTTGAGATCCTGACATCAAGCAAGGCTTTTGCTCCCACAACATCAGACACCGAAAGAGACATGTCCCTTATGGTAGAAAGCCAAGGTATTTGACTTTTGGGGTCAGTTCAAATGCAGATGTCTTGGAGAAGTGGTTTTGGCCTAGGTTTGCCTTAAACAAACCTATAGGCTTGGAAACCTGCTCTCATTTGCATCCTCTTTGTGAATGCTCTTCCAAAGACCTGTTGGCTTTCACGAGACTTTTGGTGCCCAGAATTCTGTAGTGGGATTTTTATCTGAGTTACTTCCAGGGCGTAGCAAACTATTGTAAGGATAAAACTATGATAACGCCCCAGGATGTGACAAAGTAAGCCTATGGATGAGAATACTGGAATCTTTGTCCTTTGGATCTTTAAAAATTTTGTTCAAATCATCACAGGGAGTTCTTCTCTGAACTACCCACATGGCCTGGTCACTTCTCTCTCACGTCTCCAATCATGCTTAGTGCTGGACACTAAGTAGCCTCCCCCAGGGATCCCCTCAGTATATGTGTGTGTGCCTGTGGACTTCCCCCGGATCTCTTGGCCCTCCTTGTCTACCACTGCGGCACCTACCCTGTCCACTTTTGGGCTTCAGGTAATTCTGCTGAAGGAGAGCACTGGTCTTCAGGGGAATACTGGAAAGGACCTTTGACTAAGTACAATTCTCATTTGATGACAACCTGGGCTCTTGGTAGGCATTCCTGGAAGACAGCAGGCTACAGGTTTAATTCCAGAAAACTGAAGGGCTTAACTACAGAAAAGCAGAACTAGTTGGAGCTGATAAATGGTGTGAAAGGGCTGCCAAAACACGTCAGGCCCCTAGTGGCTCCTGCTACCATCAGTCCCAGAACTGACAGGGCCAAGGCTGGCTTTAAAGGAAGAAAGGAAGAGCTCTTCCTGCCACAAAATCCCCCAATGGGCATGACTCCAGGGTGGCAGAGCTTACCTGTGGGCTGCCCATAGGCTTGGCCTGGATTAGGCTCAAAGTCCCTGCAAAGTTATGCTTGCAAGATGTGACCACGGCCTGACCCTCTGCCCTTCCCACCCCTCAGAGCTGGGGCTCCATTGCTGATTCCATTTGGATCTGATAGGAGAAGCTTTTGCCTTTTCCTGGCAAGACTACAAATGAAAAATCTGAGAGACATAATTTCTGGGTAACTAACAATGATTCTTTTTATTAATTGTGGCTCCTGAATAGTGGATAAAATGTGGCCTGTGGCTTTTTTCTAGTAAACCAAAGATACTCTCCAGTGAACATTCGATACTTAAAAAGACTTTGGAAAAGGGGGTGTCTCTGAGGGTGGAAATCCGCTCTGATCGCTTAATAATCGGTGACGAGGTGGACATGTTAATGAGGAGGCGGGCCTATAGTCTTCAGTTTCTGCTCGGAATCCTGAGGCTCAGTCACCTCCAATAATTGGGACAAAAGAATTCATTTCTACCCAGACTTCTCCTGCTTATTTCCCCTTCATAAGCTGGATCTCCCTAAATTGTAATGGAAGTTCCCGAGGCCATGGGCTTGTTTCCTAAGGGCAAGATCTTACCTGGACTGAACTCTGTTTGTAAGGTTTTCTAGTTGGGGGGGGGGCCCTCACCAAGATGGAAAAGCATGTCCCCCCCAGGATTCTCATCTATCTCATCTATCAGCAATGTCATTCAGAGGCTGGTTTCTGAATGAGGAAATAAGAAGGAAAAACCTTAATCCTTTTTTCTTTTTGAGGGGGGAAGGCAGGGCAATTAAGGTTAAGTGACTCACCTAAGGTCACACAGCTAGTAAGTGTCAAGTGTCTGAGGTCTGATTTGAACTCAGATCCTCCTGACTCCAGGGTCGGTGCTCTATTCACTGCACCACCTAGCTGCCCCAGAAAACCTTAATCTTAGTTAATAATTGGTTATTAATATAAGAGAAAAACAATGATTTCTCTCAGTGGGAATGAGGCCTTGGTGCTACCTCCTACAGTCTCCACTCCTTTCTTTATGTGTTGTATTCCCCCACCATAATGTAAGCTCTCTGAAGGCAGGGACCATCTTGTTTGACTGCATTTGTCTCCCGAGACCTTAACACAGAACCTGCCCCAACAGAACAACTTAATAAATGTTTATCTGTCTGCCTGTATGTCTGTCTTTCTGTCTGGCTCTTGACCAGTCTACATAGCTCATGGTTATCACTCGTTGTCCTTTAGGCAGTAAAAGGATTTCCATCCCTGCCAATTGCACCAGGTGCAGTCAAAGGTAGAAAGGTCAGAGGGTGCAGCCATTGAGTCAAGTATACACGTGTGAGGATCACCTCATGTCTACTCTGTGTAAGGAGCACATTGTGATTGTGGATTTCCATGAAAATGATAAAGTGGAGATTTAGGTTTCTCTCTTACTGGGGCTAAACCACCCTTGAGCACTGAAAACCGTCTGCTGCACTGCCCGGTGTCTTCAGAAGCTAAGTGCCCGAAGACACAGCCATTTCCCACTCTGACACCCCTGCCCCCCCACCCACTGCAGACCCACTCTCCTGACTGAGGATGGGCTGAGACACCACTGTGCTCAGGCTCTCTGCCAGCCCTGCTGCCCTTCCCTGCTCATGTCCAGCTCACTTTCCAGTTTGGAAAATAGAGTCAAATCAATTCTGTCCATACTTCTGCCCCCTGCATTTCTACTGACCAACCCTTTAACTTTTCAGGCCAAACTATACTTCCCTGGCCCCCCCACCCCATTTGTGTTCATTCCTCCTGTTAGAAGGTCAGCTTCGCCAGAGCCAAGACTGTCTCTTCTTTGGCATTTCTGCCACCAGAGGGTGACACTGAGCCATGTAATCCATTTTCATACTTTCATTCATCTATCCAATCATGCCCAGTCTTCCTTTCCCAGGCCGCATGGGATGCCCATGGTAAGAGCCTATATTGAGATAACCTTGTCTCCCACCCAGGGACTTCAGGCTTCCCCAAGGTCTGGATTCCTTCTCCTCCTCTGCTGAATTTAACCACACACCCTAAAATGCTCAATTACAATCTCTGATGACTTGTGCTTAATGGCCTCTGGGATACCTTTCAATTCTGGTGATCCCTGAAGGCAAAATACTTTTCAAGGGGGGGGGGGGGAGGGTTCATAGACAGGTACAAGGCCACTTGCCTTCTGAGGGAATGAGCCAGGCTTGCACACTTCTCTAGGGGGCAGTAATGTAGAATAGAGTATTAGCTTTGGAGTAAAACAAAAGCAGAATTGATCTGCTAAGCCTTGTGGGAAGGCAGATATCTGCTTACTGTCCTGGGCATCAATTTCCTCATGTGAAAAAGAAAGATGTAAAATCCGATTGCCTCCAGAAGTTCTAAGTCCTTACTCCCAACATCAAAAGAACAAAAGGTGTATCTGCAGATCTTGTCATCATAGCCTTACTCAGGGAGGGACTGTGTGCCTGCATGTGCCTTTAAGGTGGTCACTGGAGAGTGAAATTCCATCAACAGCCTATTGGACTAACGGACCTCTGCGGCCATTTATGTCCCTGAGACTGTAATGTTGTGATCCTGCCTAATGAGTGAGGGGAAGAAAACCAGAGGGCATTTGTGAGCACGGTATATAATACAAGTACTCCTCAAAATTGCTTACGCTGAATCCTGAGCACGAGATCTGGCTGACATTTAACCCAGTGCAAGGATGTGGACGAGCACCAAGGCCATCAGTCTTACAGGCCATCATGGCCATGGCCATCTCTGAAGGGTTTTTTAAGTCTTGCGACCTACATTTTTTTTTTTTATGAGCTTTAGTCATCACAGGCCATTTGCTGAATCCAGGACAAAGAAATTAATTTCCTAGAAAGGCACTTCTATACTGTAGCTTCTACTTGGAACAAGGGAATGAATGCCCAAAATATAATTTTGTACTTGGGTTTTTCCCTTGGACACAGAAACTGAGGTGGAGATGCCCCAGGCAGTCTGGTCCCCAGAGCTGTTCATCAACCAAGACTTCCCTGTGGAGACTGGAGGAGGAGAGGCAGCTTTCAGTATCTAACGATAAGAGTGCTGAGAGACAGAGGTCAGTGTCTAAGCTGGTGAAACTATAAAAACTTCTGTTGGTCTTGCACCATTGTCCTTGCCTTGTACATGGGCCTGACTAATGTCCCATCATGATTCTGCAGTTGTGGTAGGGAGACTAGAGCCTGACCATCTACAGAGGGCAGACCTGTCTGATGCTGGACAGTTCCTCATCTGTCCATGACTGAAGCAGCTGACTTTGCTCTGGTCTGAGTGGCTCTTTGGTTTCCTCAGAGTTGGAGCTTTCGTTAATTTTCAGGGAGATGTTGCCCAACATTCAGAAAAATACTTCTCAACTACTTCCTTTCCTCCTCATATCTCTGCTGCTGCTGCTTCCAGGCTCTGGGCACAGGAGGGAGAAGTCCCACTGCTTCCACCAGATTAACCCCATTCTTTCCCAAGATGGGGACCTGGAGATTGGAATCTTTTTACCCTTGTTCTCAGCTGAAATCAACAGCATAACAGGAGCAGAACTGTTTGAAAGTCCTCCAAACACAGCTTGTAAGCCGTATCAGTAAGTGTCTCTGTCTGGGCTCATTTACACTGTGATGACTAAAAAGAAGTTCTCAAATTTAGCAGAAGGGCAAGCCCATGTACCCCTCATCTCGTCTCTGAATATCTTTTACATTCCTGTCAGTTTCCTCTCTGTCTGATTGACTTTCAAAGTTGAACATCATGTTCCAAAATGAGGGTTTTGAACTACAGGATACTTTATGAGGTTTCTGTTTTGTGTGTCTTCCACACCAGTTCTTAGTGAAGAGAAAAACCTGATGGCTGGCATGGGGCTTTTTCCCTTTTAAGAATTACTGATACATCTTTTCACAGTAGATCTATCCTGACAAATATCCAAGTACCCTTATAACATAATTCTCAAAAGCTTTTCACTTGTTAACAAAAGGAGAAATTTGTACTTCTATTTTACATATTACGTTGCTAACATGGACTACTGTGTTTGACAAAGGTTTGGTTTTCCTCTGAGTGCTGATTTTATTTACATCGTTGAGGTTTTTATGTCCATTGGTGCTTTGACTTGGCTTTCCTTACTCTACCACTCTTCAAGGACATGCTCCAAAGTTTCTTCCAGTTAATCACTCTCATCCCTTGCAGCCCAGTAATATTCCACGATATTTTTATACTACACTTTGTTCAGTCATTCTCTGATCACTAGGGATGTATTTTGTTTCCTGCTTGTATTACCGCATGTGATAAAGCTCAGAACATGTTTATTCAGATTGGTCTCATTGGTATCTTCCTTGAAGATAGTTCCTGTAGTGGAATCTGTGGGTGTAAGAGATATTAGCAGTTTAGTTCGTTTCTTACTAATTCCTCATTATTTTTTGGAGTAGTTGAGCTCATTGACAGCTCCGTGAAACGTGCTTGCTTTTTTGTATCCTCTCCAACAATGAGTTACTTGCTCCATCTTTTCTAACTTGGTATGTAAAAGGCAATTCTTTGGGTAGTTTTCTTTTCGGTTTATCTGCTTACAAGGGTCTCTTGAACATTTTTTTCAAGTACTCGAGCATTTGTATTTCTTTGGAAAGTTTTTCATACACTTTAACAACTTGTCTTTTGGGAACAAGTGTTAACCTACAAATATGGCAGTTGCCATTTGGTTTTAAATGTTAGACTGTTGGGAGAGACACTTAACACAAAGACTTTTTGCCTGTGATCTTTTCTTTTGAGTCTAGCTGAATTAATTTTTATTTATGTAAAAACTCATTCCACTAATTATTACTAGGTTTTCCTCTAGATTAAACCAAAATCTGCCCCTTTGCAACTCCCTCATCCCCGCTCTGGTGCCCCATTGTTCCTTGTTCTGACTTCTAGAGAAAAGAACAAGTCTAGTCCCTTTTCTAGATGACAGCCCTTCATACACTTAAACATAACTGTGTCCCTGCTGCCCCCACCCCCACTTCGATGCTCTCAAACATCCTTGTTCACTGACATTCCCAAATTTTTCAATCCACCCATGTGTAAGGGAGTCATTCCACCCCTAACCTCAATAAACATAAAGGGATGGGAAGCTTTGAATGTTTAACTAAGATGATTCATGCTCTGAGATCTGTTTGGATCATTAAGGCAATTGCCGATTGGCTGACCAAAGGGGCTGCCTGAACCTTTGGGGGATTTAAATAGTGGGAGGAATTTCAGAAATTAGTCCATCTGCCAAGCAGTCAGGCAGTAAGAGATTCCAGGACCAGGAAAGGTTTGCACTGAAAAGGTAGACTTTTGCCCATGCCAGGAGGCAAAAGTGGAGACTGATGACCCTGAGGGTGCATCACATTCGCTCTTTGTCATTAATCATAGTATTGGAAATATCAGGCCCGTGGCTGACAAACCTAAACATTTCCAAACCCAGGCTGAGAATTCCAGACAACTGAGATATTTTTCCTAAAACGTTGTTGGTTGGTTTACTGATCTCTCTCTCTCTCTCTCTCTCTTTCTCTCTCTCTCTCTCTCTCTCTCTCTCTCTGTGTGTGTGTGTGTGTGTGTGTGTGTGTGTGTGGACAGGAATTTGTAACTGTCTATAAGAGGGACATTATTTAAGGTATCCAGATGTGTGCCAGTGTGCACAAATGCAGGCATGGAGTGTGTGGATGCTGGTCATGAATTGAAGAAGGAGGTGATAGCCATGGATGCGTCTGTCTGCACTGTGCATTTCATCACTGGAGATCATTCCTTCTGAGTATTCTGACCTAGGGAGAAGTTCTAGAAGAGAAGCAGATCATGGTTATGAGGACCTTATAGTTCTCACTGACTGGGGAGGGACTGGGCCCTGGTTCTTCCCTCTGCCCATCAGCTTCTGAGAAGGTCTGAGGCTGTCTAAGGAAGAAGGAGCTGTAGGCTCTGTCCTTGAACCGTTCCCAGGTGCCACAGACTGGGAATACCTGGAGGGAGAGACCACAGAGGAGCTGGCTGGGCCTCAGTGGGCACGAAAAGGGGATGCGAGAGGAGGGGAATCAAAGCTCAGGCCCTGAACCAAGAAGCAGTTAGAGAACCCGGGTGTTTCCTGAGCTGGGCGTGTGAGGCTGTCACTGGAGACACAGATTACATTTCTAGGGAACAGGCAAAGTGCCAGAAACTCTTCCTTCTCTTCCTCTTCTCTTCACATGTGGAAGTCATTCCCCTCACTTGGCCCTAGTTCCCACAGCCCTCCCACAGCCCACATCCCATAGCCCTCCATCTCACCTTGTATTAGGAGATCTGTGAAAGATATAACTTTATGCCCTTCTGCATGGCTGAGGAGATGTTCCTCAAGGACTTGGGTTCTGCACAAAGTTTATGGATGGCTTCCCGGGTTTCTTGGCATAGCTTCTCCCCCAAGGTGGCCTCCACCTGCCCACGCCAAGCTGCCAGCTTGGGCCGGGCCTCGAAGACATCAAAACCAGCATAGACGGGCTGCAGGAAAACACTTCAAACTCAGCATTTCCCAAACTCCCCACTAAGTCCCCTTGAAGAAAGGGCAGGGTGCTACCCACTGGGGAGCTTGAAACCTCCCCACTAACCCCTCTTTCCATCCAAGCTTTCTCATTTCTGTCCCACTTTCCTTCTAATCATCCTGATTTGCAAACTTGGGGTTGTCCTTCACATCTCCTCCATAACCACTCTTAGCTAATCAGTTGCCAGGTGTCCTTAATTCCAACTTCCCAAGAAATACTTCATTCCTTTCCTAGGGAAACTAGGGACTCATCATCTCTAGCTTGGAAAAGAGGTACCTAAATCATCTTCCTAATTCATCTGTCTCACAACTCCCAAAGCATGTTCCTAAAACACAGGTTAACCCTACTTGTGGCACTCTCTGGCTCAACATTCTTCACAGGTTCCCTATTGCCTTGCCCAAAGAAAACAATGGAAATAGATGAGACTTGAAGACCTGTCATCCTGGTCTTCATAGTCTGGTTTCACACCATTCCCTTTCATGGAGTCTGTATCTCAGACACACTGGCCCCTGAGCTGGTATCTGAACTTGGCAGCCCTTCTCCAGTCTCCACACCTAAACATACAAACTCTCCAATGCCTGGAGTCCTTTCCCTGTTTACCACCCACCTCCACCCCCACCTCTGGAAGCCCCATCTCCCCTCCAAGTGTGAGCTCAGGCACCTCCTCCTCCCAGTGCTTAGCACTCTGTCCTTCCTTGAGGGACCTTGAATGTATTCCTTATCTCCATGCACATTGTATATTCCAGTAAAACTCCAAGTCCTTGAGGGTGGAGGCTTCCTCTCTCCTCACATCTCAGCTCATGCCCTCATCCTAGGGCACTTTTACCTACATATTCATTCTCCTTCAAACACTCAGACTTCCCAAGCTCTCCATCTACCCATTTTCCACGACTTGTACCAGCACACCTCAGCTACACACAGACCCTTCACCTGGTCATCACCCACGAGTATTCTACTTCCATACACAGGAATTTAGAAATTCCTTATCTGATCATACTCTTCTATGGTTCCCATAGGTGCCTCACACACCCTAATCGTTTTCTTGGTCACTAGGGCCAAGTCTGCCCCCACACCTGCATCAGCTCCTCCAGTGCCATCAGATCAGCAAAGGAGATCTGGTCGCCAGTGAGGAAGGGCTTGTCCTGCAGGAACTTCTGCTCCAGATGTTGTAGGGATTGCGTCATGGAGGCTATGTTCCTGTCCACTTTCTCCTTGGGGGTGTAGACATTAATGACAGGGCCCACCACCTATCAGGGAGGGGTAGGAAGATTCAATCTCAGCTGTGCACAAAAGGTCGCCTCCTCAAGTCCATCTGTGTTCATCTCCCCACCTGAAGACTTTAGGGACTTTGAGTAAGGCTAAAGGTCAGGGCAGACCGTAAGGACTCCCTAACCCCTCACCCTCAGCCCAAGTCCATTGTCTTACCTGCATCCATAGCAGTGAGCCAAAAGTGCCCCGAATGGAGTCACTATGCCAAGACAGGTATTCTTCAACCCGTGCCCTGCCTTGCAGGTCTGGAGGATACCAGTGAGCCGGGGTGTTGTATTTCTGACTCAGGTAACGTAGGATGGCGGAACTGAGGTGTGAGGAAGGACAGCCTTGGTCAACTCCCTCCCATTGGCCCTTTCCCAGGATTCTCTCCCTTGGGCCTTCTCAGGGCACATTAGGTTTATCAGGGCAGTATCCTCATGCATTTCCATAAATAGACTCCTTCTTTCAAAAGATGAAAGGATTTCCTTTGGCCATCTCATCCAGCTATTTTTGTGCAATTCTTTCCAGGAAATTGTGCCTGTGCCTCTGTGTGTCTCTGTGTGCGGTTGCATATGTGTCTGTATGTTTGTCTGTGTGTACATGTGTGTGCACACATGTGTCTGTCTGTCTGTGTGTGTCTGTATATGGATAAGAGTGGGCTGGCTGAGGGGTGAGGGTGTGTGTGTGTGTGGTTCTGTGTGTGTATGTTTGTATGTGCATGGGTGTGCACATGTGTCTGTGTGTGTGTGCATTGGTGCATGTGTGTGTGTGTGTCTGTATATGGGTAAGAATGGGATGGCTGAGGGGTGAGGGTGTGTAATGGTGAGCAAAAAAGTACTCAGCACCTTGTTTCAGCTGTTTCATTATTTAACAACTTGTTTCGGTTTGATTTTCTTTTGAGCCTTTGCCCATGATTACATTTTTTTTTTTTTAAGAAACAGAACTTGTGAACCCCCAGTGGGAGAAACTTGCTGATACAAAAGGAAAAGCAGATAGAACTGGGAGGGATTAATGACCATGCATAAGAAGAAGCCCAAGTTGGGAAAGAGCAGAACAGAGAAGGGGAATGGTTGTGGAGGCCAGCACTCTGTTTATCTGTTCTGCTTGTGATGCTTTGTACAGAAGCCCTGGAACCTGACTGGAAGCCCTGGAAGAGGATTTTCTTTTTGTCTGTTTACAGAAGTCATGGAGGAGGGTTTCAGAGGTTCTGGGACTATACTGATGATTTGTGTTGAGTTCTCAGACCTTGTTTGTGGGTCTGTGTTGATTTCAGAGGCAGATAGTGAATTGATGATGGTGCCAGCAATATGAATGTATGTTGTTTCGACTCTGAAACTTTGTCTTCCCAGAAACAGAAACTGTGAAGGACTTGAGGTAGACTGGACTCTGTGAGCTTCAGTATGGAACTGGACAAGGAATTGGACTAGGAGCTGCCTACATTTGAATCCAGGTGACAGGTAGATTCAGGCAAAATCTGGAACCATGGAAGAGGAACCATGGAATCTGAGAGCCAGCCTTGAGTCAAGATGAAAAGACCTCTCCTTGGGTACCTATTGCTGACTGAGAAGATCATGATTTTCTGTGGCCTAGGGGTAGGAGAACTCTGTACCCTGTACCTTGTACCTCTTAAAGATGATTGAGTTAAGGATGATTGGAAACTAATCTTCAATCAAGAAGAAAGAACATTTTTTGACTGAGAGATTAAGACAATGTGACCGAGGGGTAGAGAACTTTGACCATCGTGTTTTGTGTCCCTTAAAGAGATGTGTTCCTTAAGGATGATTGAGTTAAGGACTTACTGAATAATATCTTTTCTTCAAAATTATGTGGCCACTTTAGTGAAAACTATGTGGCTACTTTAAAGATAAGTTGTTCTGTTATAACGTTGTTAATGCTGTTCTTTGGTTTCTGTGAATGTTTTGCTTTAATTCACTGCGGAAAAATAGAGAGTTCACTATAATATGTGATCAGAATCTTAGAGCTATCTACAGCAGCAGTACTCTGGAAAGATACTTGTGCTTGGCTTTACAGGGTAGAGAACACAAGACTGCACAATCTTCCCTCAAGACCTATTCCCTGGCCCTTGATGTTCAGTCCTTGTCAGAGCCAAATGGGCCTATTGGAGATGTCAAGAAAGTGCCCTTGAATTATATCAGCAGGAAAAAAAAGAAACTTGGCCAACTTTTCATGGTAATTTAGAGACAAATCCAGGACTAGAACAAAGAGTCTGAAGCTCCCCTCTCCCCCCCTCCACTCCCAAGTTCTATTATCTACTACACAGCTATCTCTCTCTTTGTCTTTATGCCCTTGGACATCGTTCTGGTCTCCAAGAAAGCTGAGATTACATAGGCAAGGTGAGATGCAATACAGTCCATACCTTCAGGCCCAATGTTGGCTGAATCCTGGCTATGAAACTGTTCAAAGCCAGAAGACCCCATGATCTCTTTACCTTCTTCTCTCCTTCCCTTTTTCTCCCTCTGCCTCTCCCTCTCTGTCCATCCCTCTTTGTCTCCCTCTCTCTCCTTCTTTCCCTATCACCCCTGTAGTAACTTCACAGACTTAGCCAAACTTTATAAAAATAACAACTGCTCATCTCACTCCAAAAGTCCTTCAAAGATAGCTAGTGAAGGAAAATTTGAGGGGAAAAAATGAGGGTTTAAGTGCGGGAGGGCATGAGGGCAGTAGGGGAGCTGGGCACAGGACCAGGAAAAATACCTTTCTGCCAAGGTGAAATCTCCATCTTTCATGGCTGGCACCTTTTTCAGGCTGTTCACTTTGGCAAAATCATCAGTCATGTGCTGCCCTAAAAGGAGAGCAGATGGGCCAAATGAGGCAAGAAGGGCCCTCCCCCCTCCCTACTAAGCTGTAGCCCTTAGGGAGCTGGCCACAGCTTCGAGGTGCTTGGACAGCCTTGAAGGGGTCTGAGACATTGGTTTCTGAGGTTCTCAGTGTGGGGCAGTTGGCCACGATGTGTTGGAGGGTTCATTAAGACTGTCTCTGTTGTCCTCACATTTTGTGACTCCTTATCCTAGTGAAAGGACTTGTCCAAGGAGGTGAGCCCAAGACCAAGGTCACAAATGTGGCCAGATCAAGGTGAAGGTCAAGGTAAAGATAGGGAGAGCTGCACAGGGCACAGTCCTGAAGCACTCGTCTGCCTGGTCCAACTCCCTCCTTCCAGCAGAGATCAAGCAGATGAAAGGAGCAACAAGGAGGGCTCCTGTTCTGTGCCTGATTCTGACCAAAAGAGTTGCTAAAGTGGAAATGACAGAACCCTTGGGGGCAGGTGGCCATTTCACATGAGCTTGTGACTTTGTTGGTGGTCAGTAATTTTCAGTCTCGTCTTGACCTTTCATGACCTTTTTGAGATTTTCTTGGCAAAGATACTGGAGGGGGTTGCTATTTCCTTCCCTCTTCCTCCCTCTGCTTGGCTAGTGGAGATCATCTATTTAAGGACGACACCAAGGGCAACCATCTCATCATTTCCCATCCAGCCACATCCTCCTCTGGCCTTCGTCAGGCCTTCACACCAGGTGCCCTCCTTCCCTTGGCAGTTTTTTTTTTTAATATGTTTTCTTTCCTGTGACATTATGAGCTCCTTGAGGGCAGGGACTGTCTTTTCCCTGTCTTTGCGTCCCTTAGCATCTATATAACACTTAGAATGCTTATATGCTTTGAATACATGAACTCATTTATCCTCAGAATTCTGCAAGGCTGGTACTATTATTATACCCACTTTTTACTGAAAGAGGAAACTGAGCCTGTTAAGGGTGAAATGGCTTTCCGAAGGTCACTAAACCAGTAACTAAGGCAGAAGTTGAACTCAGTTCTTTCCTGTTGTTCAAGGCCAATACTCTATCCTCTGTACCACCCAGCTGCCCAGGATTGACTAAATCCTGAGAGACTGAGTGATTTAACAGAGAAATGTTTGTTACTACAATTGGAAAAGGTGACTTTCTCTAGTTTAATTCATAATATTTAATGCAGTGGACCGAGGACTCTGAGCTTAGTTGATTAAAAATATGTGTGTGCAAACTGTATTAATTAATGGGAAATAAACAAACATGACCCCTGGATGTGGCTTGTTCTTCTTTCTCAAAGAGGACCATGACACCAGGAAGATGATTCCATGACTGCAAATGAACTGGAGTAGAGTGAGGCAGGGCTGTGCAAAGTCAGCAGCCTCACTTTCTCCCCCAGAGCCGTCTGGCCAGTGAGTGGCCAGATATAGATCAGGACATAAGTGGCTCCACCCCTGGAAGACTCTGGAGTTTGAGGTATTAAGATGAAAGAGGAGACTGAGTCAAGTAGCAGGCTCTAGAGGCCAGCCAGTGTCCAGGGCAGCCCTCAGTCTCCTGCTCCACCCTTTCGTTGGTCCTCTATGAGAATGAAGGAGGAACACCA
>CM053587.1:353420081-353422581 GCA_028646515.1 Pseudochirops corinnae
AGAGACTGAGATGGTTCAGGGGCGAGTATGTCCCAAAGGCACTGGGTGGAAATGTTTGTATGTTCTTACCCTGTCTTTGAATCAAAAATCCCTAGATGTTCTGTGGTGAAATGGAATGAGTGCTGGTCATAGGCTCATAATAATGTGGGGCCACATAGCCAGTGAGAGCTTGAGCTGACTGCAAAGACCTACTACCACATATGGGGACCTTAGGGCCCTAAGGGGAAGAATGGCTTGGGTGGGCATAGGGAGCCAGAGTATACCTCATGACACTCCCTTCTCTTCTACCCTTCACTCCCTTGGGGGAACTCCAAGACCAGCATCTCAGCTTCTATACAACATGCATTTGCCAACTCTGTGCCTTTCCTCCAGCTGCCTTTCCTTCCTGGAATGCTGTCCCTCCTTGCCTCCAAGTCTCAGCTCAGATCTTCCCTTTAGAAGAAGCCTGTCCTGGCGGTCTCTGCCCCTCAGCCCCACTAGTGCCCCCTGCCTGGCACTGCCTCCCATCTACTCTGCAGAGGCCACATACAGAATGTGTTACCTGGATGCTGGCTCCCCCATCCTAGAGAGCAAGACTGTGGTTTTTGTCTTTTGTTTTTGTATTCCTTGCACTTGGCTAGGGGCCTGGCATGCAAGAGCTGCTCAGTAAGGACTTGATGATGATGGTGATGACCCGCTGTCTAATGGAGACATTAATTCTGCCCCTCCCCTATCTCCCTAGCTCCCAGTATGACATGATGCCATGAAAAATGCCTTGAGGGCTTTGCAAAAAATAATGCCCAAAACAGCCAAGGGGATGTACTCAGGTCCACTCCTTCCCCCCCACACACACTTCCCTCCCCAGGAAGAGAGCTACCAAGGAGTGAGGAGTCTCTGCTGAGGGGATTCTGGGTAGGGACAAGTAGGGTATGTATCACCCAGGAATATACTCACTTCTGACTCTGCACAAGTCCCCTTAGCTTCCCACCTTCCCCACCTCTAGCACCAGGGCAGAGTCTGTCCCCCACACCTGCATCAGCTCCTCCAGTGCCATGAGATCAGCCACAGAGATCTGGTCACCAGTGAGGAAGGGCTTGTCCTGCAGGAATTTCTGCTGCAGATGTTGT
The DNA here is from genome assembly GCA_028646515.1 of Pseudochirops corinnae. Lineage (NCBI taxonomy): Eukaryota > Metazoa > Chordata > Mammalia > Diprotodontia > Pseudocheiridae > Pseudochirops > Pseudochirops corinnae. The sequence goes on from CM053587.1 coordinate 353,421,188, forward strand.
AGGAGTTTCCTTATGGAGGCTATGTTCCTGTCCACTTTCTCCTTGGGGATGTGGACATCAATGAGAGGGCCCAGCACCTGTCAGGGTGGGGGATGAGGGTTCAATCTCAACTTTGAAAAAAAGGTCATCTCCCAAAGTATACCCGGGTCCATCTAGGTGTGTCTCCCTTCCCTTCATGGCTTTAGGGACTCACAGCAAGGCTAAAGGTGAGGGCAGGTTGTAAGGACTCTCTAACCCCTCACCTTCAGCCCATTGTCTTACCTGAATCCATAGCATTGAACCAAATGTGCCCCGAATGGAGTCAGCATGCCAGAACAGGTATTCTTCAACCCTTGCCTGGGCCTGCAGGTCTGGAGAATACCAGTGAGCTGGGGTGTTGTATTTCTGACTCAGGTAGTGTAGGATGGCTGAACTGAGGGGGTAGGAAGGACAGCCTTTGTCAACTCCCTCCCACTGGCTGCTTCCCAGAATTCTCTCCCTTAGGCCTTTTCAGGGCACATTAGGTTTATCAGGGCAGTATCCCCATGTATTTTCATAAATGGACTCCTTCCTTCAAAAGATTAAAGGATTTCCTTCTGCCATCCCATCCAGTTAATCTTGTGCAGTCCTTTCCAGGAAATTGTGTCTGTGATTCCCCCAGCCTCTTCTCTGTGTTTCTCATCTCTTCTCTCCTCTCCTCTTCTTCTCTCTCTCTCTCTCTCCCTCTCCCTCTCTCTCTCTCTGTAGGTAAGAGTGAGTTTGTTGAGGTGTGAAGATGGACACAAGAGTATACTATCTCCACCCACTACCAGCACCCTGGCCCTTGACTTTCAGTCCTTGTCCGAGCTACAAGGGCCTTTGGAAGAAGCCATCTGAATGCCCTCAATTTTGCACCAGGAACATAAAATAAGAAAAAAAAAAAAAAAGGTAAAAAAAAGAAGAAACCTGGTCAAATTCTCTTAGTAATTGTAATGGTAAGGGAATCTAAAGATCTTCCCTGCCTCTTGATGGTTCTTACTTGGGGCCCAACAAGAGAAGTTTGCTTAGGGGAGGATTGTTTTTCAGGAAGGTCCACACTTTTTGTTACTTTGTAATTAGGCAGTGTGTTCCAAAGGCTGTGATGTCCACTGACCCTGAAGGAGATATTTATATATACATACATATGTATTGGCTGAATCCTGGCTGTCAAGCCACTGGCTGTTAAGCCAGAAGGTCCCCTCATCTATCTCTCCCTTCCTCTGTCCTTTCCTTCCTTTCCCCCTTCCTCTGCCCCCTGTACTAACTTCACAGACTTAGCTAAACTTTATAAAAATAACAACCATTCATCTCACTCCAAAAGTCTTTCAAAGATAACTGGTAAAGGAAAATTTGGAAACAAAATGAGGGTATGAGTGTGGGAGGGCATGAGGGCAGTA
>CM053587.1:353425081-353438306 GCA_028646515.1 Pseudochirops corinnae
GCAAAGATGGGAGGCTATACTATCTATTATGTAGGGAAACTGGGAAGGAAAGAAAAAAGGAAGAGAGGGAGAAATAAAGAGGGAGGGGGAAGAAAAGGAAGGAAAGAGGGAGACAGGGGAGAGTAAAAGAGAGGAAGGGGAAGATGAAAGGAGGAAAAGAAGAAGAGAAAGAAGAGAGGAAAAGAGAGCAAACGGGATGGAGGCAGAGAGAAGAGGAAGAGCTCTTTTCCATAAGATGTGAGGGGTATATTTAAGCAAAAAAAAAAAAAAAAAAAGTTCTACCAGTTCTACCAACAGAGGTAGATGAGAAAAGCAAGCCAGTGGAAGCACTGGTCCCCTGAGGCTGTCTGAGGGTAAAACCTGCAGAATAGGGGCTGAAGAAGGACTTGGTACCTTTGACACTGGTTTGAGCTGGAGGTTTCCAGTTGATCTCAGCACTCGTACTGGGAGCTAGTTGGCCTTGTGGCTAGAGGACTTGGAGCCAGGAGGGCCTGGGGTCCAGGAAGTCCTTAGACACATACTGGCTGAATGGCCCCAGGGAAGTTTCAGAACCTCTGCACATCCCTGGGAAGTCTCTGGACAATGCTCCAAGACTGAACATCAGAGGTAGTGGCAGGAGGCGCTTTATGGGTGTTTATTAAGTCAGCAAGCATATACTAAATGCCAGGCAGTAGGGCCCAAAATACAGGCATTAAGCAGAGCTTGGGCAGGGATCTATTGTGGCCTAATCTATGAACTTCAGAGTGAACTGGGTTTCAGAAGAAAGAAAGAAAGAAAGAAAGAAAGAAAGAAAGAAAGAAAGAATGAAAGAGAAGGAAAGAATGAAAGGGAGGGAGGGAAGGAGGAAGGAATGAAGGAAAGTAGCCAGTAAACTCCCCGTTAAACAGGCAGCTTCTGGCCCTCAAAATTTACCTTCCTTTGGAAAGGAGGAGAGGGAAGGAGAAGGGGAGGGGGAGAGGGGGAGAGGGAGAAGAAAAGAACAGATTCATATATTTATTTCTTTGTTTATTTATTAAACCCTGCCTCTATACTTGGGGAAAGCAAATTCCTGAGCACCCAGGAGGTCTAGCAGGTGGCCTGGGCTGTCCCAGGACAGGCTGCCTTGGGCCGTGGGCCAGCTAAGAAGCGGCCCACAGTCAGCAAGTGGACTGAGTCAGAAACAGCTCAGCCAGCCCAAGATCTGAAGTCCAGCCTGGGCTTCTAGAGGGAAAAAGGGAACTTATTTTTTTTTTTTCCAAAATGGAGGGAAACAGAGGGAGAAACAGGGTTGAGAAGGGGACAAGAATGCTTCCCAGTGAGAGTACTAGAGAAAGGGAAGGAGAAAGTACGGTCTGTGCCTGGGAAAAGTGACGGGGGGGTGGGGGAGGGGGGGTGGGAGGGGAGGGGGAGGAGGAGGCAGGTGGCTTTCCCTTCCCCCCTTCCCTCAGAAAGCTGAACGCGGCCTTCTTTACTGAGAGGAGGTTGCCTTTCCAAGCCCATCTCCCTCCCTGGCTCATCTCGGTCACTAGAACGCATCAAGCAGGTCACAGTGACTGGCTGGACAGCCGTCTCTGCCTTCTCCAAAGCCCAGCTAAAAGGTCTCCCAAATGTCAGGGAGCTGGAGCAGGAAGGGCCACGGCCATCTGGAGCTCTTGCCTCTGTTCTCATTTTGGTATCTCCCCTTCTCTCCCCAGTACTACGATAGAGTCAGGCGGGAGGAGCTGCCTTCTCTTCCCTAAGGAGCCTGGGGTCTATCTGCAGCAACCTCCCCCCCCCCCCCCGTCCGTGTCTCCCACCCCCACTTTCCGTCTGAAGGGGAAGGGGGAAGAGAAGGGCTTGGCTGGGATGGGGGGGGGATGGAGTTCATGTTGTTTGGGATCCTTTGGAACGTAGCTTAGCACAGGGTGAATGGGGGCAGGGTTTGTTTAAGGCTGGGGCAAGGATTGTTTGGGGCCCAGTATTTGGGAGTGGGGGCAGCCCGGCCTGGGTGCTCACCCCGGAACAGGTCCACGGTCTTCAGCTCGAAGGGGATGCGATTAACCGTGGCGAAGAGGTAGACGGCGCGGCTGGGCTGGGAGATGAAGTCCAGGAAAAGCTTCAAGGCCATGGTAGGGGAGCGCTGGGATCCGACTTGTCTGGATCTAGGAGGCCGAGGTCCAAGCGGCCCTGACTAGGGTCTGAGCAGTCAGTCCTCCGCCCTCCAGGAGGACCAGTGCAAAGGCGGGAAGGAGAGAGGGCTGGACAGGACTGACTGATTCCTAGAGACGTAATGTGACATCAGCCGGGGCGCCTTTTTCTCCCTCCACGCACCCGAGACTGGGCGCAAGACCAATAAGCTGTGGAGAGGAAAGAGCTGTCCAGGTTCGGGAGGCGGGCCCCCCCTCTCCGCCGCTCTCTCTGTCCCCGCCCCTTGCCTACTCTTCTTTCCCCTCCCCCCTGCCTCTCCCTCTCCCGCCAGAGGGTCACTGCCAGGGACCTGACCTTGGGAGACAGGCAAACCTCCAAGTCTCTGGGCCTCGTTCCCCCTCCGTAAACCACACGTCATTGCTGGGTCCTTTACAGTGACCACCTTAATGCTGGAGCACTAGTCTGGCTTGGTAAACCTTGAAAGGGCCATTGCCCCTGGAGTTGGTCTGATGGGGGCAGAATGAGAATTACCAGGCCTCTTTCATGATCCCATTCCCGCCCACCGGCTTCTCCATTGGCCCAACCACTACGCTCCCCACCCCCCAGCTGTCCCCCCCTTCCTCCTCTCCCGTGCCTAGCCCTTCCAGCTGGTTATACGGAACAGAGGCAGAAGTGTTTGTTCATGTCTCTGCCCTTCCAGTTAACTGCCTGTGAGACCTCGGTAAGTTCTGATGCCTCTCCGGGCCCCAGTTTCCTGATTTCTAAATCTGTGATCCCATGGAGGGGGGGGGGGAGGTGGAAGATGGAGGGAGAGATGGAGAGAGAGAAAGACAGAGATAGAGACAGAGAGAGGAGGAGGGGGGAACCTTTTAACAGAAAATCTAATAAAATTCCCCCCCCCCCAAGTTATCATCCTCTCCCTGCTTCCCACCCCTCCCCCTTTTCTGGGACACAAGAACCTACAACGATCCCTGCTGGCTCTCATCTTTCCCCTCACTCTTCTCTCAATACTTTCTTTAAATAATAATAGTAATAAAGGTTCTATCGCAGCCTTTAGTTTTTCTATCAAAGTCATCGCTGCCTGTGCCCCATCCCCTGCTCCTCAGCCCAGAATCACACCCACCTCCCGCAAAGACAAAGAGTTAATGGAACAGCCCTGACACAGTAACTGCCTCGAGCCAGCTGGCCCCTTCCCCACAGTCCTAGGGGCACACCTACTGTGCTCTCAGGGAGTTCCTGCCTTTCCCATAGCCTTTTGCTCAGCGATGCTTTTATGCTCACTGTGGCAATCCCACAGCTAACTTATCTTCCAATCCATTTTTGTCAACACTTTTGAGTAACTACCATCCACATTGTATTTGTGATGCTAAACCTTCAATGGTGAGGCTAGTTAGTTCAATACAGTTATTTCGTCATTGAGGAAACTGAAGCCACCAGGTTTCAAAATTGGCTCCAAATAACTTAACTAGTGGCGAGTGTGGAGTTAGGACCCAGATATTTAAATGGAGAATATTTCTATAGCTCTACATTTGAATCAGGAATAAATCTCCTAACCTGCCTTATAGGGAGCCAGGTTTGAGGGATTATGACTCTTACATGTGTTAGTCAAGCATCTGAAGGGGCAAGGTAAGCCCCTCTGTATGAAATAAGATTATACAAACCAAGGCCCTAACTCAATATGACCTTTCTATTACCCTGAGTTGTTTTGAAACAGAAAATCCTGGGAACATGAGAGCTGCATTTCTCTTGGCACCCTGGCCAGGAGCTTGAGAAGAGATATGGTTAACTGCCCAACTCCTGGAACTAGCCATTCCAAGGAAACATTGTTCTTTGGGGGGACCTTGCAGGGATTGGCCTCCCTCTCCGGCCTCACACAAGATGATGCTTGCTAAAAAAACACCTGGCAGGATGCCTTCTTTGTTCTCAGCACTACTTAAACTGTAAGATTCAGACCCCAAATTGGAATGTCACCCATGGAGGAGACGTCATGCCTGGGATCCTCCTGAGCCGAAGCCTGATGGCTGTACCCAGGATTCTCCAGCTTGTGTGGTGCTTCCCCACATTCGCGATTATTGTAAATATGTATAGATGTGTTCTGCTATGCAGTTGGAGCCCTGCCTGTCCTGAGCAGGACCCTGACGGGTGGTTAGGTGTTGGTGCTTCCCCGAATCAGTGATGATTGTGGATATGTATGTGTGTGTATATATATATAAGATAAGTTGCTCTTATCTTACTATTCCTAAGCCTTTACTCTGTTGTCTCTGGCTTCCTCCCACTTGCCTATATTCTAAATAAACTGTATTGGATCTTTTGAAGTGCTGAGTGTTCCATTCATGTGAATCCTGAACCTCCTTAATCAGACACCATCACACCAAACTCCCACTTATCAGTCTGCTTTATGACTCATTACCATATTAATTCTCATCCCAAGCTTTAGGTAATCAAACTGTATGCTATAATATTGTCTGACAAAGGACTGTAAATGAGCAACTTATTTCATTAACAAATTAATTCTGATGTTCCATTCAAGAGACATCCAGAATAGTGCATTAGCGCTCTCTCTTTCTCTCTCTCTCTCTCTCTCTCTCTCATTCTCTCTCTATTTCACTTTCTCCTTTAACTCTCCCACAGACTTCATAGTAGATCAATGCCAGTGATTATCTAATTAATTACCAAGAAAATAAACAACATGAATATCCAATTAAATACTTCAATGCTGTCATGGGAATCTGAAGATCTCCCCTGCCCCCAGGCCCTTTGCTAAAGTGGCTATGTGACTCTGAGAACCTTCCCTGATTTGAAAGTATACTCTGGCCCCTAATAGGCTGAATGTGGTCACGTGGAGCCTGTGGCGCCAGGCTTGTTTTCCAGGAATGCCCGTGCCTTGTAGCTTTGTGATTGGGCAGTGGCTCTAGAGGGCTGTGACATTCTCCAAGCCAGGAGAAGGCTATATATATATGCCCTGATGTGAGGTTTTGGTTTGGGGCTCACTTTGAGAAGAGTTGTGTGATTTGGCCAGATGAGACTCTGGGAAGCCGCTGAGCCCCCCACCCCCACCCCCAGGCTTTGAAAAACCCAGATGTTGCTGCTTCCCTCTCTGATAACTGAATAGGTATGGATGTAATGGTCAGATGGTTAGAAGACCCATCTGCAGATCTGTTTCTTTCCCTGTTTGTAACTTGTGTTTGTATTCTGTTTGTATTCTCTGAAGTTCAGGGTGCTGGCTTTTTCTCCTGAACTAGGTAAATGATATGTGTTTGATTGATTAAAGCAAGACTGCTAACCCATTTTGAGTTGCTTTTCCTTTAGATAAGCAGATCTAACAACCTGTGCTAGCAGCCACCCTGGATATGCTGAGTGCTTGCTGATACAAATGCTAAAACCTCCTAAACCATCACTGCTATCTTCTCTACTCTGCAATAACTCTCCCATCACTCACCTCTCTTAGTCAATTCTCAAGATGTTCTTTGGCAAGAAAAGATCTTCCTTAAACAATTTTTGTAGGAAAAATCTTGTTGGTCTTTTTTTCTATGTACTTAGTCTGTCTCCAGTCATGGCAATAGGGAGCTTCTCCAATATAACAGTAAAGTGCCACCTTTCACAGGAATCTTATTCTTCTTAAAGATACATAAAATGGAATGGGCAAAGGAAGAGGCCCTTGATAAACACTTCAGATGGTAGATAAATATATCATTTTATCCTCCCAACAGGTAAAGATTTAGGGCTACTTTCATCAGGTTTCTCTTTCTTTTCTTTTGTATTCTCCTTCTCTCTGTCCTTATCTCTTTGCCTCTCTTTGTCTTTCTCTTTATTTCTTGCCCTCATTGCTCTCCCTCTGTTTCTTCATTATCTCTTTCTGTCTATCTGTCTGTCTCTGTCTTTTTCTCCTTCCCCTGTCCCTCTTTCTCCTTCCTCTCTCCGTTTGTTTTCGTCTCTGTCTCTGTCTTATTCCCTCTTCCTCCTCATTGTCTACCTTAGCTTTCCCCATGCATGATCCACTCCAAAAGTGAACTCTGGACTTTGCATGTTGTGACTGTGCTTCTTTCAAATGGATTTCTCCATCCATTACTAAGCAATTCTCTACAACAGGGCAAGAAGATATAATACTTTCTCTCCAGGTCTACAATTCTAAGAATGAACATAAGGAGGTTTCAGAACTTCTGAACTTTTGCCCACAGAGAAATTTAGTCTGACTGCCCAAGTCTTCTGGGAAGAAGTGGGCTTTGGAAAGGGGTGCTCAACACTGAGACATTGGTCTGCTTTCCAGTTGACTTAATAATGAAATATGCATTATTGATTGTTTGCTAACAGGCTACCGAAGCAGAAAAGAAGGCAGATCCTTTAAAAGCCAGACTTACAGCACGGTTGTTTTCTGGCCGAGAGATATGGAGAACCACAGTCTACAAAGAACTGAAATAGAAAATTACACTGAAAGCAATTGAGAGGCACATAGTGGATTAGAATAGATTTTTGCCACATAACCAATGAGGTCATTCGAAGAAGAGCAAGAGTACATAACGTAGAAGAGTAAACAATGAAGGGTGGGAAGAAATGAGATGATCATAAGGGGAGAATGGAGGATGAGAAGGGGCTAGCAGAGTGCTCCCTTGGTATGCGCATGGCAGGAGCGAGTGATCAAGGCCTTTAGTACATTGGACAGACATCTTATGGCTCCCCAAAACTGTGGGAGAACAAGGACAAGAGTCCTACAGGTTGGGGAATCAGAGGTGAGCCATGATCTTCAGTAATGGAAGGAAAACTGGAATCAATGAACTCATTGATGCATCTGAATATTCGAGGGTTAGAGGAAGTGGAATTGACTAAGAGGAAGCAACTTTGAAACTAGTTGAATTAGTGTTAGAAACACAAACACAACTGATTCCAAAATCTGGGTATCAAAAGTATATTGAGGAGAAAGGCAGAGGAATCGGACAGTTCTGACCAGAAGTGGACCCTGCCCTTCTTTTGGATGGAGGAGTGGAGGACACAAAGGCAAAGCAAGTTTTCTGCCATTAGTTCAGTTCAGGCACTCCCCTTTGGAGGATGGATTGGTTAGTCCTCTCCAGCATTTCAATTTTCCCATATGCCCCTCCCATTATCATTCATTATTGCTAATGAGGTTCTAATTCTAAGATGGGTGTGTTGGATAATATACATGAGGTTTTTTAAGCATGCTCAGTAGTAACTCTGGAATAGCCAGTCGTTGACCTTCACTGGTTTAGACCAGATCTGTCCTTATCTTAGCCTGACAGGCTCAAGGCTGCTGTCTGCTTTCCGGTTGGTCAGTTCCACCTGCTGCCTGCTAACTTTACTCTGGCAATGGCTAACAGTTCCGTGGAAACCCAACTCCTTCTCTGTTTCTCACAATGTATTGTCAGTAGTTTTTACATGAGCAGTTTTTATTCTTCTGGGTATGATGGGACATGATTCATAGCTTTTCTTTAGCTTGTGGGTCTAGTTTCAGAGCAAAATCCCAGGATCGAAGCTTATAAAGGCCTTCAAAGATCCTCTTTCCCATCTGTTTTACTTCACATAGGAAACTCAGAGCAATTACACGACTGCAAGATCCATGTGGGCCATCCAATTACTGACACACATATCCACTGACCAATAATCCAATATTGTCTCTCTCTCTCTTCCTTGCTGTTCACCTCATACATAATGTTTGAACCACAGAATAACACAGAAGAGTCAGACTCGGTAGAGGACACCAAAAACCATAGGCTTCTTATTTTTGTACATTTTAATAAGCGTGATAGGAGACAGTGACAGGGCTGGGAATGGGCCCATGACTTCACTGCTGAAGAGAACTCCTGGATTAGAAACTGCCTCTACCAGTGAAGGTCAGCAGCCTCTCTGAGACTTCCCATTCTGGAGTTCTCCACTGCACTGAAGGGCTGAATGACTTCCACAAGATGACCAGAGCACATGTATCAGAAGTGGAACTTGAACTCAGGTCTTCTTGGCTTAGCCATCAGCTTTCTGTCACCTATACCACATATCACGTGGAGCTACACCAGAAAATGAATAAACTCAGGAGATTAAGGACAGGGGCAGAGTTAGGTTGGGTAAATATATACCAGGACCACAGTACTCATGGAGACAATATAGGATCACATCTCAGGAGAAGACTGGATGCTACCATGACTCTTCCAAGGGCATAGCATTTGAGCTTGCCTTAGATTTACAAGTCAAGATGTTAGAGAAAACAAGAAAGCAGAGGAAAGGCTGATTCTATGAGCAGCTCCTAGAATGTGTGCAAAGTTTTCACTAACCCCTAATCCAGGGGTGGGGAACCTGTGTTCTTGAAGTCATGTGTGACTTTCTAGGTCCTTGGGTGTGACCTTTTGACCGAGTTCAAGTTTTGCAGAATGAATCCTTTTATTAAGGGGATTTGTTCTCTGAAGTTTCTATTCAGTCAATGGCCTGTACATGAGGACCTAGAAGGTAACATGTGGCCTTCAGCCCTCAGGTTCCCCAATTTTACAAAATCTATTCTGCTGCTTTTATGCAAGAAGACATGAGTCTTTCCCTCATAATGAGGATGGCTTCTTGATTCAGTGATGAGGATGAGGATGATGGTTATAAAAGGTATCACGTAAGCCAGCATTTATGTAGAGATTCAATTTTGTGGCTTGTACGTGCTATCTCACAATAATCCTGCGAAGGAGGTGCAGTTATGTTCCCATTTCAGTGATAGAAAAGCTACTCCAGACAAATGCCTAGTGATTTTTCCAGGGTCATATTGCCAATAGGTGTCTGGGGCATGATTTTAACCCTGGCATTCTTGCTTTCCAGTTCTATGCCCTGCTCAGATTCCCATTTCCTTACGTAGACTGTGTGGTAAAATTCAGTGATTTTCTAGGGCTTTGTGACATCCTCAGCATGTGTGTTTTTAGATTTTCACCTCTGATGTCACAGAGGCAAGTCAAGGTGTTGTTTAGTACCTGAAAGATTCAAGTTATAGAAGATCCCAGAAAAAGAGGAAGAAACAAAGACGAGAAAGGGATTGTCTAAAAGAGAGCCAACCTGCTGACAGCGAGGACAAGGCAAGAGTGCCACAGAGGAGTCTAGGAAGGTTATTTCCCGAGTAATGTTCAAGAAGATCTTATGGATTTGGAGAGGGTTAAGATATGGTCAATCCAATCAATTTATGAACCTACGAGAATTTCTCTTTTAAGCATTCTGATTTAAGTCTTCTGATTAAACCTACGTATTAAAGGGCTATGGAATTCTTCATTGAATATGTCATTGAATGACATGAATTCACTTGGGATTAACAGGAGGGACACTGACAAAATTTTTAAAAAAGATTTCTCTTTGAGAAAACCACAAGCTATTGAATATCATCAAACAGCCAGTCAATAAATGGCCACTTAGCACTTGAAAATCTTGGTGATAAATAATAGGGACAGAAAGATGAAAAGGAAGCGATTCCTGCCTTCAGGGAGTTTCTGTTCCAATGGAAGAGAGAATATGAATGTGCACACTATACATCTTCACAAAAATGTGTAAAATGCATACAAAATAGTTGTGGCAAACTGGAGCTTGGGAGAATGAGGAAAGAGGACTGCAGGCAATCCACAGTTAGAGCAGTAGCTGCTCAAGAGAGCACCCAGAGAAGAACCTTGATATTGGATACTAAAGGACTCTGGGTTGAAGTTTTTTGTCCTAAACGAATAAATTAGGAGGAATAGGTATCATCAATTAAGGAAAAGAATGAAGAGATCAATGAGATCTAAGCCCCAGTAATGATAAAGGGCATGAACAGAGAAGGCTTACCTACCTATCTACTTACCTACCACTAACATTGTTTCTAAGCAAAAGGGGAAGGAAATTTTGCATCCTCTGGAGACTGAAGAAATTGTTACACTTCTTGTGATATTCTTCTATGTCCAAACCTTGAGCCCTTGTGTGTCTCCCACAGATGCAGACCAGTGTATGAAGTGTCCAGAAGATGAATACCCAAATAAGCAGAGAGATCGCTGCCTCCCCAAGCTTGTGACCTTCCTGAATGTGAAAGAACCTTTGGGGATGATTTTGGCCTTTGTGGCTATTTCCTTCTCTTTACTGTTAGCTCTGATTCTGTGGGTCTTTGTGAAGTTCCAAGGCACCGGACTCTCAGCTACACTCTTCTCATCTCCCTCACCTTCTGTTTCCTCGGCTCCTTGCTCTTCATAGGCCATTTAACCCCTTCCATGTGTCTTCTCTGACAAGCACTATTTTCAGTTGTGTTCATGGTGGCTGTTTCCTCCATTTTGGCCAAACCATCATAGGGGTTCTGGCTTTCAGAGCTGTAAGGCCAGAGAGCAGGATCCAGATGTTCATACTTCCTAGTGTACGTAGAGTTCTCATCTGCTCAGGGATTCAAGTGGTTTTCTGCAGCATCTGGTTCAGAACTTCTCTCCCCTTTCCAGAGGCAGATGCACACTCTGAATCTGGCCACATAATCCTTAGATGTAATGAGGGCTCTGCCTTTGCATTTTACTGTGTCCTGGGCTACATGGGTTTTCTGGCCCTGGGAAGTTTTTCCATAGCTTTCCTGGCCAGGAACCTGCCTGATACCTTCAATGAAGCCAAGTTCATCACTTTCAGCATGCTAGTGTTTTGCAGTGTCTGGGCTTCTTTCCTCCCCACATATCAGGTCACCAAAGGGAAGGCCATGGTGAGTGTGGAGATCTTCTCCATCTTGGCTGCTGGTGCTGGGTTACTGGGCTGCATTTTTATTCCCAAATGTTATGTGATCCTCCTGAAGCCAGACAGAAATACCCAGAAACAGATGAAGAATCAACAGGATTGCAGAGGCAGGAATTTTTCTGGAGCTAAGCCTTACAGTTCTGAAAATAATAGATTTGAAAAATAATCCACATTGATTTGTTACAGTTGTATTTGTCAGTTTGGGTGGTTTTCCACACAAATTAGTATATTCCGGCACCCTTTTTGCCTGCTTTTTAAAAGTTCACTCCTTCAGGTGGTTTGGGTCCCCACAGTACAATTGACTATTGCTGTTTTGAAGATGTTGCTGTGGATTTTGGTGGACGCTATTACCAATGGAATGGGTCAAATCTGGGAACTCCAGATTTTCAGAATGTTTGAAGTTCTAAGTGTTTTCCCTTGGGCACTGGGGGAAAGGGAGAGCAAGAGTTATGTGGAAATTTCCCGTATGTAGTGACAATTCCCATTAAGTATTCCTGCACCACAGGATTCAACCACAATTTAAATGGTCCAACTCCTGGAACTTTGCTGTTGTATCCATCATTCCATAAGGTATGACTTATTCTGTTCAAGCAATCTCAAGGTCTCTTCTTTATGGATCTCCTGCCTTCATCCAAAGATGTAAAGACCCAGTGGTGCCTTGAAAGTGATTAAGGACTTATGCCTGCCAGTTTGCAGTTGATGGACTCATTTTGTCCATCAGAAGCTGTTAGCTTTTTATGAGTAACTGAGGGATTGGGGCAGACTTCTCGTTCTCTTGAGTTCATTCCAACTGCTCAATTCCACCGTTAATTTCTGAAACATTGTGACAATCTCCTCCTTCTTTCGCGTCCCTCACCTAATGTCTCTGAAGTGGCTATTTTTGTTTTCATCTTTTGTTCTTGTTTTCCTACACACTCAAAGTGGGGACTCCCCTCCATCAGCTTCCCCAGCCCCTTTGGGCCTCAGAGCCTACTTACTCCTGCTCCCTGCCAGGACTCAAGGGATGGCAGCGTCCAGGTCTTTCTGGGTGCCTGGAGCAGGGCAGAGCATCGGCTCACCCGACTCCTGGGGTGCCCTCCTGTGTCTCTGGGAAGGGGTATGCCCCCTTCCAAACGGCCAGTCTCTTTTCACAGTCACTCAACCAAGACAGCCATCTCTGAGAGCTGTTGTGTGGAGGGACAATAAACCTTCCTCCCCAGAAGCAAGTGGAGTGGCTTCTCTGAGCCCAGATTCTCTGGGGTATAAACAGAGGGAGACCAGAGGCCTGAACTTTCTGATTAGAAGAGTCTGAGATCGCTCAATCCTTGACATCTCTGCCTAGTTCTGAGTATAACTTTTCTCTCTGCTCTTTCCCCGTTTGCTACACCCTTGGTCCAAAATGAGTCTCCCCTCCCCCAAGTTTCTTGAAATTGTTTCCAGCTCCCAGCAATTCTCCCTGTGAGTCTCCTGGCTTTCACATAAAACTACTTTCTTCTCTTGTTTGAGCCATAGCATATCTCTCAAGGGAACTAGGGAGAAATGCCCACCTTCCTGCGGGTCTGGCCCATCACGAAGAAATAAAGAGACGCACTGAGCTCCCCAGTAGTTCATTCTCTGACACAGCAGGGGAAGAGGGGTCTGGACTGATTAGTCCTTTCCTAGATAAAGGAAAGCAACAGAGGGTACACAGCTGAGAGGAGTGTCAAGGAAGGGACTAGAATACTGGGCTGGAGATGGAAGGATGAACCCTCAGAAAAGCTTAATTGTACTTTATTTTCATGCCTACATTCCCTTTTGCCCTCCCCTCCCTATCCCACTAAGAAATCATGGGGCAAAGAGCATTACAATATAAATCAAACAAAGAAAACAAAATATAAGATTCACTCTGCTCTCTGAGTTCTTCACTTTTCCTGCAGGAGGTGAATATCATATTTCATCATGAGTCTTCTGACATCATTGTGTTGAGCAGAGCTCCTAAGTCTTCAAAAGATTCCTTCATGATGTTGCTTTTACTGTATACATTTTCTCTTGCTTCTGTCCACGTTCCCCTACATCAGTTCATTCAGTTTTTCCCAAGTGTCTCTGAAAACATCCCCTTCATTATTTCTTATCCCACAATCTTATCCCATTGTTTTTATTTTCTGTAACTTATTCCACCTTCCCTAGTTAGTGCGCGGTGCCTCAGGGTTCAATTCTTTCCCACCACAATGAGAGCTGCTCTAAATACTTTAGTACATCAGCTTCTTGTTCCTGCTTTTTAATCTCTTTGGGGTCTAGATTGAGCAGAGACATCCCTGGTTCAGAGCACATGCATAGTTTAGTAGCTTTTTTGCCAGTCTGAAATCGCTTTCTAGGATGACTAGACCAGGTCGTAGCTCCATCGACAGTGCATTAGTGTGCCTCTTCTCCCACAATTTCTGCATTCATCATTTTATTTTTTTGA
>CM053587.1:353438806-353460167 GCA_028646515.1 Pseudochirops corinnae
TGTTTTGGGGCGGTAGGTGGGGGAAAGAGGGGGAGAAAATATGTAACTCAAAATCTTGTGGAAATGAATGATGCAAACTATAATAAAAATTTAAAAATATATATAAAAAAAGCCAAGATCCCCTGCCTCTGCCTTTGAGACTTAGCTGATAAAGAACTACCCAGATAAGGAGCATTCTGGCTCCCTGTTCCGATCCTCCTGGGAATTTCAAGCTACATATACTAGGAAATACACAGAAAGTTTTATAATACAGTTTGAAATCATCCTGTTATCATCAAGTTAGCTTAAAATAGGCTGGGCTAAAATATGCCAAGATGCTCAGTTGACCTGCTGCTTTTAGCCCAGGCAAAGGTATCTAAGGAACCTGACTTAATGCTACTGGGGAGTGGCCAGTGTCCCCAGGCAGAAACCTTAAGAGATTTCAGAAAATTACTTAGATATTAATTAAATAATTGAACAGTACAAGGAAACATTGAAGATTTTATATAATAATCACAATTCACAATACCAATTTCTTTGGCACATCCAATATTTATGTGGTGTTAGATTTAATATGGCCTTCCTACAGATTTCTCCTGAAAGATTGGACATGATTCACCAGATGCTTCTCTGACCTTGCTCTTATACTAAAACCAGTTGCAGACTGATTTTGAAAAATCTCTTCCTTTGAAATTCCTAGCTCTTAATGGAAGTCAGATCACTATATTTTAACCACCCACACATTCGGGCTAGATCGTGAAATATGAGAGAACAAATACCTTAACTCAGTTGTTAATCAGCTACTGATTATTAACTTGTAATCAAGCTTTTAAAAATTAAATCCATTGCCCAGAAGCATTAAGGAAGAATTCACATTTCTAACAGTATTTCTAATACATCAACTTATCAAATTGCTGTTAGGCATTATCTTTATACACGTTGCAAATCACATAACAGGGACAACATGGCTTAAAACCACAGTTAAGTTTCCCAATAAACTAGACTAATAATAATTATAAAATTTAATTTAAAATGAGACCAGAATAAATTCCCCTACTGGATCTATTTTCCAAATATCATACAGAACCTCAATTCACAATTTCAGTTATCCAGCATTATTCTTTACACAAGAGCTATTTATTCCAAACATTTTATATAATGGGATTCACTATTTCCAGCTAGTCTACTGCCAAAGATCTTGAAGGGATGGCATATGAAAAGAGGGGTTTGAAACACATGGTGTCTCCATTTTGATTCTTCCTAGCCCCTTGAAACTTTGTCTATTGGCTTTCAAATCAGGATACAAAATTCTCTTTTGTGCTATTTCTAGCTAAAAGTCCAACTTCCTCCCACCCTCTCAACATACTTAACCCAGCTGAAGCTGACACAGACACCCAGAGGAACTATCCTGAGACAGGAGGTACTTGGGCTACGTAGACTTGCCGGTGCCCTTCTACCATGTGCAGGGTATGGCCCCCACCCCTCCCCAAACCTTTTTTTTTTCCATATTTTTTCTCACACCTTTATTTTTCTTTCTAAATCTTTCAAACCCATTTCTCAGATTACCCCACTTTCCTGTAAATTTTAACGACATCTGAGACCACACATACTATTATTAAACCATTGTCTTACTAAAGCCCTACTTTCTCAAACTGTGGAGTTAATTTCAATCTAGGAGATTCTCTTCATTCATCTACATATCACAAAATTCAGATGTTCTCTAGTAGATCAAAAAAATCCAAATGTCTCATTCCAAAAATGGAATGAGAGAAACCCTCACTATCTATTCCTAGTCCCAATATAGGAAGAAATTTGGAGGGCAAATCCTTTAAAAAAAAACATTAAGATGTTTTAGTGATTAGAAAAGCTTTTAGGAGACATGCAATGGCTCATGTTCCTATTGAAACACAAGAGTGAGGCCTGGCTCTTCCCACACCCATTACCAGATTACAAAAGACTTGCCTGCCTACTTGAAACAGTTTTCCAAATTAAAAATCATCCTCACCCTCCTTTCTGTCCTACTTCTCTTCACCTTTTCCAATCTGGAGAGAATTAACACTCATTAATTTACAGATCAGAGAGCTGGATTTCTCTCACACCCTTCACCAACATTATTTATTTTTAAAAAGGCTTTCACAATGTTAACATAAATCTAAAACAAATTACTGAAATCCCAAATGATTACATTTAAGACTATGATATAAAAGACTATGATCATTGTCTCACAAAACAAAAAACTTATTTTTTCAGTTTTAAATGAATTGCCCCTGTGTCTGATATTTTTTGGGGTGAATGGGGTTCTCTAGATTTAATTTAATTTAAAGATCCTAAAGGACTTTGAAGGGGATCATTATTTAACATCACTTGAGATGATGGGTTTGCTCCTAAAAATCAGCTTTGGCAGGCATCATTCAAGCTACGAGTTGCTGGGTCTGAGATGTTATCAGCTAGGAGCTGCAAGTGAAAGCCCTAACAAAGGAGGGAAAAAAAAGGAGAAAAAAAATTAGGCATTTTTGCTCAGAGAGAAAGATGCCTTCCCTGACTCCATGTTCCAACCTAACTCCTGGAAGAGCGTCACTCTGCTTTTTTAGTTCCCTCAGTCAACAAGTTAATCTTCGAAAACCTCACACAGACACAGAGACAAACAAAACAGAGCCTTAGTGCCTCAGAAAGTGAAAAACTGAGATTAAAAACTACTTTCTCTCCTTGCTTTAATATCTCCCTTAGTTTACTCACTTTCCCTGACAACAAGAATCCTTTTGACATACCCCAACCTGAAAAGGCTAAGAATAGGTTCTCCTAAGATGTTCTGGGGAACACTTACACACTGGGCCACCTTTGCTTAAAGAATCCTTTCTCACACACACACACACACACACACACACACACACACACACACACACACACACACACCCCTTAAAATTTATATGTAACCCCAAATCTTGAAAGCAAGACTTTTGGTTTAGCCAGTGTCTCAGAGAATATTGGCCCAGATTCCACTCTTTGAAACCTTAGCCCAGCAAAAATTTCAGAATATATTACTGATACTTTGGGGTTTGCTAGCAATTGATTTCATAAACTAAATACCCCAAATTTCCCAGGCTGCCCTCCCTTTGCACACAGGTTTTTCTCTCCTTCATGCCCATATAATTTACTTCGGAGGATCTTTTTCAAGTAGACCCACCTGTCTTAATGATCTACCTGTCTATGAGAGTGAAAATTAGAAGAAAAAAAGCTCCAGCAGAAACACTAAAAACAGACAGATCAACACATTCCATGCTGAGCCAGATAAACTTTTCCTCACTAGTAAAAGAGAGAATCAGATCATGGCCAGAGTCCCAACAGAGAACTCTCCTTCTGGAGAAACTCTCCCCACCGGCCCAAGTGAGGGGAACTCTTTGTCCTAAGAATCTACAGTGAAAGATTCTGGTTCCTCCGTGGTTAGCCATAACCATGATTTTTAAAAGGGTCAAGAGACACAGATTCTGAGTAATTTAAGTCATTTTATTAGTAAGGCCAGCAGGTTATGAATAAAAGGATGGTTATTTGGCCATCTCTCTTAGACCAAAGCCCCTGAATGGTGGTGGGGTCACAGTTTATATACCCTTTGAAGGGAAGGTACTCCTGAGGGGTTGCAATCTGCTAGGATTGGTTAACAAGATAACACACATGGGCTATATTAAAATGAAGACCTTGGGGTATGTGACTTAGGTCACCAAATCTTGTTCAAAAGACATCAATTTCCACGTCCCTTTTTCTTGATAATAGGGAAAATCAATCATTCCCCAAAATACAGCCATTAGCCCACACTTAGAATTTCTTTTGCTGTCTGGTTAGAGCTTGGCCTGGCTAAGATTTCCCACACTGTTTGGTTTCTGCATGAGGAAGTAGAAAAGGGGGGAAACCCTGGTCATAATGCAATAATTAGTTATTAAATATAAGAGAAATTGTCATTACTCACAACTTTCCTGGAGAAACAAATAGAAAACCCTCACACACCATTCAGTTGGAAATCGGAGCACCTGAGATATCTCTAAATATGACAAGCATTTTATCTCTAGTTTTTTTGAATATATCCCTAGGGACCCATACATACTCTAGCTCATACCCAAACATACTACTGTCCTCTCAAGAAATCCAACAGAAATGATTCCCACAGTTCCCAGGCACAGCTCAGGCTAGCAGTCAGCCCTGTTAAGCTTCTCTAGCCTGAAACACAAAGACATATATGCATAGTGTCAGTATGGACACTGAAAGATGGAATGTGAGAGGTAGTAAATGACGGAGAACCCTAGTTACCCTTATCTCTATACCAGAGAGGACAATTCTGATGGGCTGGCCACATTGTTTGAATGCAAAATGTACACTTGCCAAAAAGACTATTTGATGGGGAACTCACACAGACTGGTCAGAAGAAGCAATACAAGGACACTCTCAAGGTCTCTCTCCAGAACTCTGGAATTGATTGTGTGACATGGAAAACACTGGCACAGGACTGCTCAATATGTTGTGCCCGCATCAGAAAAGGTCCTGTGCTCTATGAGCAAAGCAGAACTGAGACAGCTCAAAGGAAATGCAGAAAGCACAAATGTAGAGCATCCCCCAAGTGTTCACACAGACTACGTGTGCCCGACCTGTGGTAGAGCATTCTGAACTCGTACTGGGCTGATCGAACACAGACAGTCCAACACACTGAAACTTGACTCTAGCATACTGATGTCTTTTTCCTTAGAGAATGAAGGACAACAACCAATTAATCTTTTCAAGGACATGGCCCTGGGGGATGGAAAGGGAAGCTCAGGAGAGAAAAAGAGATACAGAGATAAAAACATACAGGCAGAGATGAAGAGAGAAGAAATGTAGACTTAGAGACAGAGAAAGGTAAAGAGCAGACAAAAATAGGGAGACAGACAGACATAAATAAAGGCAGACAGTGAGACAGGACAGAACAGAAACAGAGAAACACAGAGACACAGAGGCACAGAGACAGAGAGAGGCAGATACAGACACAGAGACCTAAATAGAAAGAAAGGACATTTCCTTTCTTTAGCTTTATAAAACTGTCAAAGAAATGAAATCTGATTTTCAGGAACAAAAGTTGGTGGAGGGAAAGTGGGGGTTTACTGACTGGCACTCCCCTGTTTGCCATTTCTTTGCAAAGAGAATGCTTTTTAAAATCCACTCAGTGAAAATTAACTCTCATACTGATAGGCACTTACTGATAATTCCTACAGTCTTTGTTAGGTGGACTTGTAAAAAGTGCTGCTCCTATGACATCACTGACTTTCACTGCATAGAGAGGGAGAAAGCTTCCAATCTCCAGGTCCCCATCTCTGCTTAGGCTGGGGCTGATTTTGTGGAAGCAGAGGGGCTCCTCTGGCCTGCACACAGAAGCATTAAGCTGCAGGAGCAGTGTCAGGAGCAGGGTAGGAAGCAGCCAGAAAGTGTCCTTCTGAATGTGCAGCATCATCTCCCTGAACATCAGTCAAAGCCCCAAACCTTGGAGGAGCCAAGGAATTGCCTGGACTAGAGACAAGTCAACTGCTTGGGGTGTTGACTGATAGGGAATTGTCCAGCATCAAAAATATTGCTGATGTCCAGTCTGGAGTCTTCCATTTATTTCTAAGGAAACAAAAAAGAACATGAGTCAGACCCTTGTTCAGGACAAGGACAATGATGTAAGACCAAGGGCTACATTTATAAGGTTTCCCTTGCTGTTTGACAGAACTGTCCCTAAGTAGCCTCTTGTAACTGGGAGAGTGCCCTTCCCTTGAACCCAGCCTCTAAAAAGACCTTTGGGTCCACTGGGAGATCCAAGGACTATCCTTTCCTGGAACATCTCTAGCTGTGTCATCCAAGAGAAAAACAGAAATCAATAACATGTTTTGCCTTCTCCCTGCCTGTTCCCTGTAGAGCTCATGAGGAGGCTGAAACTTTAGAGTCTCAGTGACTCCTTCTCAGCTAGAGACACTAGTGTATTCCTATGTCAGCACAAGGCTACAGGGACTCTGTAACCAGCCCATGTTGTAACTTCAGTGAGCAGTTTCGGGGAGGGGAAGTTGGATCTCTCTATTTAAGATAGTATTCAATATGAACAGACAACAAAAACTTTCTATTTAGACAGCTGAGCAGAGAGTTGACCATTCATGGCCACAACGTCAACAATATTCACTGAGCCAGAAGTCATATGTACCAGGGTTTGTGTACCCAAAATACAGAGCAATCACTTCCTAAATACTTTCCTTTGTTGTGCTCATAAATCTCATCTCTCCCCATGCTCAGGATCATGGGAGCTTAAAGAAGTTTTTCTAATTCAATCTGCACCAAACAGAGATCCCTTCTTCAATGACAAATACTGGAGACCCATCAGTACCTCAAGTTTTCTGCCTCAGTGGAACCATACTCACAGACTCTGGGCACAGATTTTTTTTTCTCCCAAGACCATAGACTCTTGGAATTCAGTGCGGAGGGGAACTTAAAGGCATTTTAACATCCTCACCCTCATTTTAAAGTGAAGGAGATTGAGGCAAATAGACAAAATTGACTTTTCTAACTTTACGTAGTAAGCAGTAGAAGAATGATTCAAATTCATTTACTCTCAGTATTCCCTCCACTTGGAGTGGAAGCAAACAAGCATATCCCTTCCATTGACAATTTTCCTCTCAGGAGCTACATTTATTTCTGACCCTTCATATCAAAAGAGTTGCCTTCAAGAAACACTGGATTAAAGCAGTCAGGAAGAAATTATTTGAGCATTGTGGAAACACAATCAGGATAACACAAGATCCAGCAGTTGTATATTGAGGGATTGAAGACCTTTGAATACGATATTCCAGAGGTAAAAGGAACTAGGATTAAAACCAAGAATCACCTACCCAGCAAAACTGAGTATAATACTTCAGGGGAAAATATAAATATTTAATGAAATAGAAGACTTTCAAGCATTCTTGGTGAAAAGACCAGAGTGCAACAGAAAATTTGACAATGAAATACAAGAATCAAGAGAAGCATGAAAAGGTAAACAGGAAAGAGAAATCATAAAGAACTTTATTAAAGATGAACAATTTACAATCCTACATGGAAAGGAGAATTTTGTAACTCATGAGACTTTTCTCAGTATGAGGATAGTTGAAGGGAATGCATATTGGGTAAAATTAAAACAAATTTCTCTGGTAAAGGCCTCATTTCTCAAATATATGGTGAAGTGAGTCAAATTTATAAAAATATAAGAGGCATTTCTCAATTCATAAACAGCCAATGAATATAAAAACTTGATTTATGAAGAAAGAATAGTTATCTATAGTCATATAAAAATTGTGTACATCACTCTTGAATAGAGAAACACAAAGTACAACAACTATAAGGTACTATCTCACACCTATCAGATTGCATAATATAATAGAAAAGGCAAATGAAAAATGCTGGAGTTGATTTGGAAAAAGGTGGGACACTAATGTGCTATTAATGGAATTGTGAACTGATCCAACTATTCTGAAAAATTCTTTGGAATTGTGGCCAAAGGGCTATAAAACTGTTCATACCTTTTGATACATCGATACCACTGTTAGGTCTATATCTCAAAGACATGAATAAAAGGGAAATGACCTATTTGTACAAAAATATTAATAGTAGCTCTTCTTGTGGTGGCTAAGAACTGGATATTGAAGGGATGTCCATCCATTGGAGAATGGTTGAACAGGTAAGTGATTTTGATGGAACGTTGGTTGGTTGGTTGGTGGTTGTCCTTCATTCTTGAAGAGGACCAAAATGACATCACTATGCTAAAGTCAAGTTTCACTGTGTCATACTGAGGTTTATCAGACCAATAGGAGCCAAGAATGCTGTACCATAGTTTGGGCACAAATAGTCTGTGTGAACATTTGGAGTGGATCCTCCAAATTTGCACATGGTGCATTTCCTTTGAGATGTTTCAATTCCACTTTGCTCATAGAGCACAGCATCTTCTCTGATGTGGGCATGCCATTCTGAGTAGTCCTGTGCCAGTGTCTCCCTCATCATACAATCAATTCCAAAATTCTTGAGAGAGATCTTGATCTCTTGTATCACTTGTATCACTTCTTCTGAACAGCACGTGAATTCTCTCTGTGTGAGTTCTCCATGAAATAGTCTTTTTGGCAAGTGTACATTTTGATTTTGAACAATGCAGCCAGTCCATTGGAGCTTCACTCTCTGAAGCAGAGTTTGAATGCTTGGCAGTTTAGTTTAAGTAAGGACCTCAATGTCTGGCACTCTATCCTTCCAGGTGATCTTCAGAATCTTCCTGAGGCAATTCAAATGGAAGTGATCCAGTTTCCTGGTGTGACACTGGTAGACTGTTCAGGTATCACAGGCATACACCAATGAGGTGAGCACAAAGAGTCTATAGACCTTCAGTTTGCTAGTCAGTCTAATACCTCTTCTCTTCCATACTTTCCTTCAGAGCCTCCCAAACACTGAGCTGGATTTGGCAATGCATGCATCAACTTCGTTATCAATGTGTACATCCCTAGAAAGGTACACTACCAAGGTAAGTGAACTTATCCACCACCTTCAAAATTTCTCCATTTGCTATAACTGATGGTTCCACATATGGATGATGTGGTGGTGGCTGATGGAGCACCTGTGATTTCTTGGTGATAATTGTTAGGCCAAAATTAGCACAAGAAGCAGAGAATTGATCCATACTTTGTGGCATCTCAATTTCAGAGGCTGCATTGAGTGCACAAGCATCTACAAACAGAAAATCATGCACCAACATTCCCTCCACTTTGATCTTGGCTTGTAGTCTTCTCAAACTGAAGAATTTGCCATCAGTGCAGTAACTGACCTTGATTCCATGTTCATCTTCATTGAAAGCATTTGACAATATGGCTGAAAATATCATGCTAAAAATCATGGGAGCAAGCATACAGTCTTGTTTCACTCCAATGGTGACTGGGAAGGCACGAGAGTATTGTCCATTATCCAGAACCTGGGCAAGCATGCCATTATGAAACCGATGTACAGTGCTGATGAACTTCTCCAGACAACCAAATTTTGACATGATTTTCCATAAACCATCACAACTAACAGTATCAAAGATCTTGTTCAGATCTATAAATATTGTGTAGAGACCCCTGTTTTGTTCCTGGCATTCCTCCTGGAGTTGCTGGGCTGCAAATACCATATCAACCTTTCCTTGGCCCTTTCTGAAGCCATACAGGCTCTCAGATAGATGACCATCTTCCAGGTGAAGGATCAGCCTATTAACGAATACTCTGGTAAGAATCTGGCTGGCAATGACTAAGAGAGAGACCAACCTCCCCATGATGGTTACAGGACAATTTCCTTTACCTTTATAAAGATGGAAAATAGAGGCATCCTTGAACTCCTGGGGGATAACCTCCTCTTGCTATATAACCTGGAAAATTTCAGTCAGTTTTTGTATGAACAATGGACCCCTTATCTTGTAAATCTCAGCCAGAAGAGAATCAGCACTAGGTGCTTCACCACATGAAAGGAGTCTAATGGCATTCAAAACCTCTTCTTCAGTTGGGGCTTCAGCTAGGGAAGGATTGACTTCAACCTGAGGTAAACGGTCAATGGCTGAAGAGTGCCCCCCAACTTAAGCTCTGGGGACCCTATTCTCCTACAGTATACTAATGGTCTGATTGCTTACCTCTTCCAGTTGTTTTCCTCCTCTCAGGCTTCGGTCGTCACCGGCATCAAGACTAGCTTGAAGAACCACCCCCCACAGAGCACCCAGCACACTGATGTAGTTTTCTTGAGGTCCTTTTATTGCAGCAAGCGCAGAAAAAAGAGGGATACACTCAAGCGGTTCCCCTTTTTATGCCCTAGCTTTTGATTCCTGCCTAAGAGTGCCGTCATCGCCCGGTGAGCCACTCACGTACAGCCCCGAAGATAAGGAGACATGTCGTGTGATCATGCCTTCTTCATTGCCTACGTGATGTCCTCTGCTCAAGCCCAAAGGCTGATGAGGCACTCACAGCCATGGCTTAGAGACATGCGCAGGCCTCTACCCCGTCCCCAGGCTGTCGTGGTGCACCCCCAGCGGCTGATGACGTCAAACACCCTTACAAATGGCCTCAGCATTGATTGATAATGTCAAAAGGACTGAATGAGAGGTTCATAATAATGCAATTGCCAATTAGAGGAAAACATCATGCCTCCATCACTGGTGCCTATATTCCCACCATGATGAACCCTAATGAAGTCAAAGAAAAATTTTGTGAAGGTCTAGAGATCCTTATCATCAATGTACCTAAAGAGTACAAGTTTATGATTCTTGATGACTTTCATGCTATGGCGAGCTCAGACTCCCAGACTCGGCAGAGAGTCCTAGGGAGGAATGGAGTGGGAAAGAGCAGTCGAATTGGTCACTTACTACTGAAAACTTGTGCATATCATGACCTCATCACCAACACTGTCTTCCATTTACCTAAATTCAATAAAATTTCATGGATACACCCTTTCAGCAAACATTGGCATGTAATAGACCATGTGATTGTAAGAAGAGACAGACAAGACATGAGAGTGATAAAGGCAATGTGTGATGCAGAGTACTGGACTGATCACAGACTTATCCTTTCCAAGCTAAACATTCACATTCATCAAAAGTGGCACCCCCAAGGCAAAATGACTACCAGAAGAATTAATGTCAAGAAATTAGAGCTCTTCTCGAAGCCAGAATAATTTATTGACAACTTGGAGGGAAAGTTGAGCCAACACACAGTTGGCAACAATGGAGCAGAAAAGGAGTGGGTAGCTTTCAGAGATTTGGTGTATAGCACTGCATTTGCTTATCTGAGTCAGAACATTAGCAAACACCAAGACCAGTTTGATGAAAATGATGTGAAAATTTAGAAGTTGCTAAATGAAAAATGAAAACACCACAGGATTTACTAGCAGGATAGTTCATCCATCTCGAAGAAGGCAGCATCTAATTTCATCAAAAGTAAAGTACAAGCAAAACTTAGAGATATGCAGGATTCCTGGCTAAATAAGAAGACAAATGAAATTCAGTTTTATCCTGATAATAACAATCCAAAATGCTTTTATCATGCCCTGAAAGCTATTTATGGACCAGAGATCTGTGGTGGATCACAACTACTCAGTGCTGATGGAGCCACATTGGTTAGTGATAAGGACATGATCCTAGAGAGATGGGCTGAACACTTCCTTAGTGTTCTCAATGAATGGAATAGTATTGTGCTATGAAAAATGAGAAGCAGAATGATTTCAGAAAAACCTAAGAAAACTTATAGGAGTTGATGAAAAATGAAATAAGCAGAACCAGGAAAATATTTGTACACTATAATGGCATTATTATAATAAGAAAATGTGAAAGATTTAGTTCGTATGATCAAGACAATGAACTAAAGATCAACCAAAGGAATGATCCTTGTCATCAAAGAACACATGACTTAAAATATTACCCATCTCCAGAGAGAGAACTGAAGAACTGTGAGTACAGATTGAAATATATTTTTATATTCTTTATTTTTCTTGCATTTTGTTTGTATATTGTTTTCTTTTCTTTTACACAGGGCTAATATGGGAATGTTTTGCATGATTTCACATGTGTAATTGGTATATTGCTTGACTAATGAATGGATAGGGCAAGTTCAAGAGTGTGGGACTGAATTTGGAGCTCAAAATTTTAAAAGATAAATGTGTAAAAAAAATCCAGAAAGCCAAACTCTATTGACATCAGTAATAAAGTCGACAAAGAGTTTTCAACATTTGGGACTTTGACATTCTCCCTATTTTATTCAATTACTCAAATATCTTTTTTTTTCCTAAATATACTTTGACATTAAGAACTTAAAAACCTGTGTACATCAGAACATATTCAACCACTACACAATGGATTGCTCCTTCTAGTCAAGTCTTCGTAGAGGGGGGGAAACAACTTTGTTCATTGCAAACAGGACAGGATAAAATACCACTCTCCTTGGGAGATATTTGTACTCCTTAGCTGACTTATTGGTGACCTTCCTTCTTTTTGATGTTGGTTTAAGTCCAGATAGTAACCGGCATGAAAGCCACTCATTTACCAGACTATTAATATTCCAAAGTATCAACATCTTCAGGAGAATCAGAAGACATGGGAGGTGGTCAGGGAAGGAAGTGATGGGAACCAGCCAGTGAGTAAAGGTGGTGGGCCACTGAATTTCAGTCCAGGCTTGCCCAGCCCAGGAACTGAGAGAGGAAGTGTTGGTAGAGGAGGGAAATAAGAATTCCAGTGAGGAGCTTTGGACTCAATACTGTTCAGTTTGCTTCCAGGTAATCTGGAATATTTTTCACTTTCATCTATTGAATACTGACTTTGACTTTCATTTTCACGAATAGGTTCTTCATCATGAACTCCTTAGCTGTTTGGAAGAAGGTGGGACAATTTCTGTTCCTCTTTATTTCCATAGCCAGTGTAAGCTACAACACATACCCCTCTCTTCAGATCAGTGATGCCATAGTAGCTGGATATATGTTGCCATCTTCAGACCAAACTGCACAACAAGCCTCACCAACTTTCCACTGTTTCAGTGGGGCTGGTTTCTTCTGTTCTTGCTTCTGTTCTTAATAGTCTTTCTGTTTGTCCAGCACTCTTCCATTTGTATGAAGTTTCAGAAATTTCACCATTCCTTAAAGCATTCTGAAATGATGCCACAGCTTTGTCATATGCTTCTATCAATGCTGCATCATCCCATATGTCAGAATCACCACTCTACCTGGTACAATACCAACTCCTCATCCTACACACCATTGCCTAAGGCAGCCATGGCGAGCAAAACTGAGGAGGGGAGGAGTAAGTTCCACAGCTCTGTTCCACCTGGCCCTGCCTCTGGGAGACTCCAGGTTGTATGTAAATTTTAAAAATGTAATTGAGAGGACTTCCAATGCCCACATAACAGAGGAAGGAACTCCTTGGAGTCCTGCCCAATTCCCCTGCTAACAACTAGAAAACCACTCCAGAACTGATCTAGGAGCAGGAAAGCAGCTTACCAGACTGGCACAAAGGTCTGTCTCACTGGGTGGGGAGGGGAGCAAGGTCAGCAGCAGCAGGCCCAGAAGCCCATAACCACCAGCCAAACTGCAGGGGTCCTGCAGCAAAGTTCCTAGCCTGGGACAATCTACCAAAGAGGCCCTACCCTCCTACAAGCCAGCAACACCTAGGCAGGTGAGCAGTCTGTTCAGCTCAGTGAGGCCCCACACCTGCGGCCCCAGTCCCAGCACAGGCCACAAACAAGACCTTGCTCTCATTGTCGACCAATAGTGAGGTCCCACAACTGGGACCTGCTAGGTGCTAGACCCCACTCTAGAGTCATCTGTCCACTTCCCTGCACCAGGTTAAACATAAGCCATGTCTCATACTCAGGGCTCAGTATAATGTGTTTTGAAGAGCTATTACAATGTGTACCATGCTCACATATTCTCTCGCCCACTTTCCCTCTCACTCTTTAGGCAGGATTATAACATCTCAGGCTCAGAGATAAAAGTGGCCTCAGAGGTTCCTTAGTCCAGTAGGTTTATGCCAGAATCCCACTCTTCACTGACTAGATTAAAGACACATGCAGACTCATATTCCCTACCTGAGTAAGTCTACAATGACAGGATCCATGAATATACCTTTTGCTCTTTGATGTTGGGAATAATGAATGTAGAGCTTCTAGAGACCCTGGAGGTAACCCGATGTGATGTCTTTATTTTAGAAGTGAGGAAACTGTTGCCCAGGAAAGTATACAGATGCTTGCATTTATACAATATGGAGCAGCTCAGTTCTGGTTTTTTTATTCCAAAGCTAGTAATCTTTCTACTAGAAATTTCTGTCTCTTAGAGATGTGCACAAGCCTGGTTCATCCACTCAGAATGCATCTGTCCATGTCCAGGATCAGCAGAATTATAAGGTATCTCAGAGGTCATGAAGCACAAGCCATCAGAGATGTAACTGAGCATTCTGGGATATGGGGTTAAATTCAGTGGAGGAGGTGGAGAGGGAGTCCAAACCTTGGGATAGCCTGAAGTTACTGGTTGGGAAACCAGGCTATCTCACTATAGCCACTGATCATGGGCATTCCATATGGTCTTGGGAAGGAAGGATGGACACATTGGAATGAATGAATGATTGGATAGATGAATGAATGTATGAAAATGAATTGTATGGCCAAATGTCACACACTGGTGATAGAAATGCCAAAGAAAAGACAGTTCTTGCTCTTGAGAACATTCCCATCTAAAAGGAGGAGACATCACATGTGGAGGGGGGGTGTGACCAGGGAAGTATAATTTGGCATGGAAAGTTACAGGGCTGGTCAGTGGGGACACAGGAGACAGAAGTAATGATAGAATTGATTTGATTGTATTTTCGGAACTGGAAAGTGAGTTGGACATGAGCAGTAAAGTGCTGCATGGCTGGTAGTGAGCCTAAACACAGCGGGTATCAAAGCCTGTCTACAATCAGGAGAGTGGGTCTGCAGTGAGGGGAGGGGAAGGGGTGTAAGAGTGTGAAATGGCTGTGTCCTTGGGCACTTAGCTTCTGAGGGCACCAGTCAGTGCAGCAGACAGTTTTCCTTGGTCAAGGGCGGTTTAGCCTGAGTAAGACAGAATCCTAAAACTCCACTTGATTATTTTCCAGGAAATCCACAATCAGAATATGCTCCTTACACAGAGTAAACATGAGGGGATCCTCACACTTGTATACTTGACTCAATGGCTCCACCCCGTGGTTTTTCTACTTATGACTGTACCTGGTGTGATTGACAGTGATGGAAATGGTACCAACAGAGAATGAGTGAAAACCATTGGCAATGGAGGTTGGTAAGCAGCCAGGTAGCCAGATAGAGAGATAGGTAGAACTGGTAGAGATGGGATTCACACTGAACCTCTAAATGGAAAACACCATGTCTTTGGGACCTGAACCCCAAAGCCCATGAACCAAGTCTCTTGCGTTCACCTGAAGCATCACCCATCCAAGTCGATAATGTCTTTGACTCCCCTTTCATTGTGACCCTCCTTATCTTAAGCACCTGGCCCCATGACAGACTGCTCAGCATTCCTTAATCCTATCGAGATCTTCCCACAGACTTTCTGCATAAAAGTATTCATCATTGCCCCATTAAATTGCTCAGATTCTTGAAATTTGACACACTTGTCTTGGGGTCACAAATATTCTACTTCTATTGGTGGTACAACAAACCTTGTTACTTGGACTGAAATATGGCTTGAGTGGTCAGATTCTTTAGAGGCAGATCTGTGGCCCGCAGCCTCCCTGCATTTGGGGTTTCCCAGTACCACTACACCACAACAGAATGAACTCTTATTAAGTTGTTCTCATGTGCCAGGCTTTGTGCTAAGGCCTCGGGAGACAGACACAATCAAACAAAACAGTCTTTCCCCTCAAAGAGCTTACATTATGATGGGGGATTGTAACACATAAAGAAAGGAGTGGAGGCTGTAGGAGGTAGCACCAAGGCGCGATTCCTGCTGAGAGAAATGATCGTTCTCTTATATTAATAACCACTTATGATTAGTTATGAGAAAGGTTTTCTCTTCTTATTCCCTCAGTCAGAAGCCAACTGCTCTGGGTTATTCAGCCAGCCTCTGAATGACATTGCTGATAGATGAAATGGCACAAACCCTCAGGGCACATGCTCAGCAATCTTGAACCTTGCAAACAGAATCCTGTCTAGGTGAGATCTTGCCCTTGGGAAGTAAAGCCCTGCTCTTGAGACCTTCCTTTAGAATTTAGGCTAATCTAGCTTATGCAGGGGAAAATGAGCCAGAGCAGTCTGGGGAGAAACGCGTTCTTCTGCCCAGATTGTCAGAAGTGGTTGAGTCTCATGATTGGGTCACACTTTCAGCAGGAGAAGTGAAGACTTTTTGCCTACCTCCTCATTAATATGTCCATCCCATCATTGATTGTTAACCAATCAGAGCTGATTTCCACCCTCAAGTATGTCATTTGTTCCAAAGGCTTTTAAATTTTTTTTATTTTACAAAAATATTAAAACTTAAATATGTAAAAAGAAAAGAAAAAGAAACATAAACTTAAACAGAAAATGAGAAAAGAAAAAATGCAGAGCAGGACATAGGAGAGTATTGACATCTGGTGATAACTTTCCACTTGCAGAGAGCCTCTGTCAGTCCTGGGCGTGATGCTGAGAGCTCTCCCTGCCCTGTGCTGACCACTTCCTACAAACGGCTGGCTTGATGGCTCCAGTGCTGGTCTTGGAGTCAGGAAGTCAAGCAGATCTGAGTTCAAATCCAGCCTCATACAATCCATGGCTCTGTAACTCTAAGAAGTCATTTCATCTGTTTTTTTTGTTTTTTCTTCAATGTCCACCTACATAAGATGGAGAGAGTAATAATACATACCTTGAAGGGCTGTTGTGAAGATCAAATGAGAAAAATCACTGTAACGAGCTTAGCAGGGAGGCTGGCACATAGTGAATAAATGTCGATTATTATTATTGGTCCTCACAACAATTCTGGCAGGTGGGCGCCATTTTTCATTAGGGGAAACTGAGGCCAACAGAGGGTAAGGGATTGACCCAGGATCACACAGCTCGTAAGTGTAGGAGGCTGGATTTGAACTCAGCTCTTCCCAAGTGAAGACCTACCACTCTATCCACTTGCAGCAAGCTGAGGATTTAGCCCACTACCCATTTCCATTCCAGGAGAAGACACAGTGAGTCCTGTTTGGTTGGAGTGCATGTAAAAAGTTCACTCTTGCACACTGGTAGCCACACACCAATGGCTGATTGGGGACTGAGGGAGTGGTGTGGCTCCTTGGGGAACAAGTGAGGAAGTGCCTGGCCCAGCTGCCCCTGCAGAGGTAGCCCCACCCCAAAGTCAGTCTGTCTCCTGCTGCTAAGAGTAGTTACTGGGCTTAGGGACACCAGAGGGAGCTGTTGGCCTGAGGATGGTGACTCAGCTTGGCTGGCCATGAGTCAAAGGGCTCTCACCCCTGAAGCCCCTGCCTAGGGCTCTCTGTTCTGGGTGACCCCCTGGCAGGTGCTTCCTTCTCAGCCCCTTCTATGGGGCAGACTAAGAGCTGTTTAACCAGAAACCCCACCCAGTCCTGGGGAAAGTTCTGAGCATGGACAGAAAGAAGGCACTGGGATACGAATGGAGGGGAGGAGAAGTGATTTCTATGATAGTCCCACCCGGACCTTAGAAAGGGAATAAGACAGGCCCAGCTGTGGGGCTGGAGGAAGGTGAGTCCTTGGGGGTGTCTCCATCATGGCCTGGCTTCCTCTCCTCCTGCCTTTCCTCACTGTCTGCACAGGTGGGTGCCCAGTGCCTTTCCCTGGGACTCAGCCTCTCCAGGGCTCCACCCCATGCCAAGCTGCTGAGCCCCAGGACAAGGTCTCTTCTCCTTTCCTTCCAGGTTCTCTGGCCACCTATGTGTTGACCCAGGCTCCCTCCATGTCTGTGATCCTGGGGCACATAGCCACCCTCATTGTGCAGGGGATCAGCTGGATAAAGAGCATGCTCATTGGGACCAGCAGCAATGGGGGCAGGCTCCTGTGCTACACATTTACAAGGACCAGGAGTGACCAGAGGGGTCTCTGACCAACTCTCTGGCTCCAGCAGGAACAGTAACCACTTTAGCTATGTCTGAGGGTCAGGCCAAGGAAGAGCCCAGTTGCTACCATCAGTCACTTGGTGCTAATACCAATCTTAGAGCTATTGAAAGAGATGAGGAAGTGAGGCACATCCTCTGTCTTCCTCTACCTTCCCTGGGCCTTCAGCCTCCCTCTTCATCTCCCTCTCACTGCTGGGCCCAGGCAGAGTCTTCAGGGAGCTGCACCGTCTCCATCTCCTACCTTCTCCTTTCATGATAACTTCCTCATTGCTCAAACCCAGACCTTTCCATCCAAGGGCATATAAGAGTTACTACTGGGAATATAAGAGGGATTCTGGGGGCCTGGGTTGAGGGCCAAGGGGGAAGTCCTAAGGAGCTCTCTGATGTAGCCTCCCTGTCATCCCCTTGATGCTCTTACAGAAAGCTGAGTCAAGGTTCCTGAGAGCTGCGTCAGGGAGGGTTCGCCCAGGCCCTACCTCAGATAACTCAGAACTTCTGGCCCCTTTTCTCTGTTTGCAGGTCTCTGAGTGACCAGCAGCATTTCCATGGGACTTATCCTGAGCACAGCAGGTTTCTACTATTCTGCTCTGGTGCAGAAAGAGCCTCAGGGTACTTATGTGGGTTACCCTGGATGAGTTTGGAAAGGGCCTTGTAACTGAACCTCCCTCTAGCAGCTGCTGTAGCTGTTCAGGTACCAGAAAATCTAAACTTTTCCAGGAGCAGACACAAAGGAGAACCACCTGGTTGTGGCAGAAGCCCCTGTAGAGGGACCATGGAAGTCTGCAGGCTTTGGGACTCAGTGAGGATCCCACTGGGCATGTAAAGTACAGGCCTGAGAACACCAGGGTAAAGAATCAGCAGCTCTGCTGAGTGCCAGGCCTCACACAGGGACACATTCTAGCCTTCCAGCACCCAGTCCAGGGCTCCACACATAGTGGGTACATTCCAAATATTTGCAAGCAGGGATGGAGCAGTTTGAGAATTCCCTGGATTGACAGACGTGAAGAGTTCTTGGTCAAGGTATTGACTAAAGACCCATATTTAGTCCAGACACAGAATCACATTGATGTTCTGCCTTCTTGCTCCATCCTTTGCCTCAAACCTAGGACTCCATCTTCCATCCTGGAGCACCTAGGTCCTCATTATTGAGGGTTGTCAATGTTTAGCTCAGAGACACACCATACTGGAAATCAAGCTGTATTTGTGCTGAACCTCAAATCCAACCCTCTGCTCTGGAGCTTTAGCTCTAGGGACAGTCATCAGATTAACATCACCTTTCCACAGAAAGATGAGCCCATCAATAGCCCAATGTGATCAGTCACTGCTCCTGGGTCTTTCCAAATCACACAGACCCACTAAGCCTCCCCCTTCCATATTTGTCATCCTCCTTGGGGAAAATGTGAGCTTAAAGGAAGAGATTGGAAGAGATTTTTGCATCATGAACTCTTGGCTAAGTGTTTATCACATAGTATACACAATAAATGTTCATTGCCTTACTTAGGTGTTAAAAGGTTTATTCCAACAAACACATTATCAACAAAATATGAAGAATCTGATTGTGCTTTGAGCATGTGGAAAAATAAGGAAAAAAAGATGACAATAAAACTGGCAACTTCAGAGACAATTGGTGAGTGCCATGAAAAAATGTGGAGCCTAAGTAACAGTATTTCAGAAATTATCAGGGGAAATGAGCAGTTGGAATTCACATGAACTTAACACAATGAGGAATCTGCCAACTCCCCAATTAATTATGAAAAAGCTACCATATTTCGGCTGAATAAATGAATCGATCAAATACAAAGTGACAGGAATAATTACTTAATCACTTTTGAAGAATCATTGGGTCTTTGCCTCTTTGGATGAAAGCAGAAGATTCGTACAGAAGATACTTTGATATTGGTTGGACAGAATAAGTCATACCCTATGAAGTGATGGATACCACATCAAAGTTCCAGGAGTTCAACCATTTAAGTCATGGTTGAATCCTGTTGTGAAGGAATCCTTAACATATAGGAAATTTCATCATAACTCTTGCTCTCTCACCCCTCATTGCCCAAGAGATGATACTGAGAACTTCAAACATTCTGAAAATCTGGAGTTCCCAGATATTATGAGTGCTTTGGTAACAGTAAAAAGCAAAATTAGTAGCAACATCTTTGAAACAGCAATAGCCAATCATACTGTAGGGATCCAGCCCACCTATATGAGTGCAATTTTACAAGGTAGGGAGAAAGAAAACCACAATATATTAATGATAGTTGAAATATCAACCGGGGGGGGGGGGGGTAGAGCCAAGATGGCAGAGTAAAAGCAGGAAAGTGGCATGAGCTCCTGCCCCAACCACCTCTAATACCTGTAAAAATATGACTCTAAACAAATTTTAGAGCTACAGAATGCACAAAGTGACAGAGAGAAACAAATCTGCTGAAGCCAGCCTGGCAGGCCAAGAAGAAGGGTCTATCATATTGATCTGGGAGCCAGGCACAGTCCTGAGTGAGCCATGCCAGCCAGAGCAGCCCCAACCAGCAGCACAGACCTGTCAGAGAAGACTTCAGGAGAGTGAATCATCAGCAGCTGTGGTGATCCAGACTTCTCAACCCATAAACACCTAAGAGAAAGTAAACGGTCAGTGGGGAACTCTGATGTAACTGAGTGACAGAAGAGGGTGGCTCAACCCCTGCTCTGAGTGACACGAGGTATGGCTATTGCAGCTGCTGCCACATGGCTGCCTCCAGAGCTCCTGGCCTGCAGATCATAAGGGGACCAAGTGACCATTCAGAGCGTAATCACTCTTGCTTTGCCCTGCTTGGATCTGGATCATGGTCTTGGGTGGTGGTACTGGGGTGTATGGCCAGAGGGGGCACCTTCCTCACAGCTCTGACAACATTTGCGAAAACCTAGCAATTTGGGACATAGGTCTCTGCAATCTGGAAGGAGAGTTCTACTGTGGCAAAGAGCTCAAAAGTCCAGTAATTGGCTGGCAAGATGAGCAAATAGAGGAAGCTCAATCATACCATAGAATTATTTGTTGGAGGCAAAAAGGATCAAAGCATGGAACCAGAAGAAGTCAACAGAGTCAAAACTCCTGCATCAAAAGCTTCCAAGTAAAATATGAACTCATTACAGGCTATGGAAGAGTGCAAAAAGGATTTCAAAAATCAATTAAGAGAAATGGAAGAAAAATTGGGAAGAAAAATGAGAATGATGCAAGAAAATCATGAAAAGTGAGTCAACAGCCTCCTAAAGGAGACCCCCTCCCCAAAATACTGAAGAAAATAACACCTTAAAAACAGAATAACTCAAATGGCAAAAGAAGTCCAAAAAGCCAATGAGGAGAAGAATGCCTTAAAAAGCTGAATTGTCCAGATGGAAAAGGAATTTCAAAAACTCATTGAAGAGAATAATTCCTTCAAAATTAGATTGGAACAAATGGAAGGTAATGATTTTATGAGAAATCAAGATACTATAAAACAGATCCAAATGAATGAAAAAATAGAAGGCAATGTGAAATAGTCTCACTGGAGAATCCATTAAGTTAGAAAATAGATACAGGAGAGACAATTTAAAAATTATTGGACTACCTAAAAGCCATGATCAAAATAAGAGCCTAAAATCATCCTTCAAGAAATTCTCAAGGAAAATTGCCCTAATATTTTAGGACCAGAGGGCAAAATAGAACTTGAAAGAATTCACCAAGCACGCTTGACAATGATCCCAACAAGAAAACTCCTAGGAATTTTATCGCCAAATTCCAGAGTTCCTAGGTCAAGGAGAAAATACTGCAAACAGTCAGGAAGA
>CM053587.1:353460667-353487979 GCA_028646515.1 Pseudochirops corinnae
TGTTGCAAGAAAATTAGAAGAAATTGTGTGAAGTTAGAAGAAAAAAATGTGTCTGGTGTCTTATCCTGCCAGGTAATCTTCAGAAACTTCCTAAGACAATTCAAATGGAAGTGACTCAGTTTCTTGGCATCACTCTGGTATACTGTCCAAGTTTCACAGAGTCTATATAATAACAAATTCGAATAATAGCTCTGTAGGCCATCAGTTTGGTAGACATTCCAATACCTCTTCTCTCCATGCCATGACACTATCATTGGTACACTGAAGTTCACAGAGTCCAGCACATCTCAAACCCTTCACCACTTCTGTTGCCAGGAACTCAAGGATTAGCCAAGATACAAAGAAAGTCTTATCCTGCCCATGCTTCTTCAGTCCTCCAGCAGTTCAGTTGGCCCTAGGACCCAGGAAAAATCTTGGCCTTTCAGGCAGCCCTCTCAGACTTTCAGGGGGCCTTCATTTGATTCTGGTCTCATAGAAAACTCCAACTCAGTTCTCAGTCCAGCAGGCCCAGCTCCTCGATGCTGGGACAATCCTGCTTCCTCCCAGTCAGTTCTCAGTCAGCTTCCTGAAGCTGGGAGAGAAACTCTCTATTTTTCTCAAGAAAACTCCAACTCAGTTTTTCCATCCAGCAGCCCAGCTCCCAGATGCTGGAACAATTCTGCTTCCTCCACCAGAAGCCACCAGGAAGAAGATTCCTGATTCTGATTCTTTGTCTCTGGAATTCTTCTTATATACACACACTGGCCTCCTGTCTCAGCTAACCCCCTTCTGCCACATCAGCAACAGGAGACATAGTTCATGCCCTCTGTTCACACAGGAGATAGAGGTCATACCTTCTGCTTCTTTCATAAACAGGAGACAGAGTTCACGCTCTTTGCTCTTTCACAGAAGTACTTAGCCCTTAGTCACTAAGGGCCAAATACCTGCTAAATTAATTACCATTACACATGTGGTCCAGAGTGCTGAACTGATCATAGACTTATTCTCTTCAATCTAAATATTCACATACAGCAAAAGTGATGGACTCAAGGCAACATGATGACCAGAAGACTTAATATCAACAGATTAGAGCACTTCTCTGAGTAGGAGCAGTTCATTATTAACTTGGAGGGAAAGCTGAGCCAACACATATATAACAACAGTGGAGCATAAAAGGAAGAGGCAGCTTTCAGAGATCTGGTATGTAGCACTTCATTTACTCATCTAGGTAAGACCACTAGCAAACCTCTAGACTGATTTAACAAAAATAACAGGGAAATTCAGAAATTTGGAAGAACCCTAGTAAGTGTAAGAAGAGATGAAAAGATTTGGAAGAGTTGCTGTGGAAAGTGGGATAGTGAGTTGAAAAGAGAGGTATAGAAGGATTGCATTGCAACAGTTAGGGGACAGTAGAAATTCCCTAACACAAATTTATAGTGGACCCAGTAAGAACAGTTGTTTGATTTTTTATGCTTTTATTCAGCCACACATATGTAGGAGCAAAGTTTTCCAATGGTAGGAGTGATACAAGGTGATACAAGAGTGACATTTGGCTAACTATGATCAATAATATAATAAAGATGCTAAAAACTGAAAAGAATAGAACAATGTAGACTTGAATTGGTTCACTAAGGAGTAAAAATAGGGAAAAGAGAACAGACTTGTTAGAACATTGGTTATAGCCTCAGAGATAACTCAGAGATTAAGGAGTTGAAGGTCATTTAGAAGATGAAGAGTAGGGTTTGGTAAGGAAAGGCAGAGAGAGATGGAAATAATATAAGGTCAAATTAGTGGATTTTAGAATTCTTTTTTTGTTTTTGCTTTTTGGAGGGCAATTGGGATTAAGTGACTTGCCCAAAGTCACATGGCTAGTAAGTGTGTCAAATGTCTTAGGCCAAATTTGAACTCAGGTCCTCCTGACTCCAGGGCTGGTTCTCTGTTCACTGTGCTACCGAGCCACCCCAGAATTTTTGAATTCTTGAAGATAGAGGTGGTGTATTTGTGATGGTGAAAAAAATCCAGGCTATAATTTTCTTTGTATGTGACTGAAATGGAGTAGTTACTCATGAAAAATGAGTAATAGAGGAACTGAATGGGTGGGATGACCAGGTATATGTCTACTGAAGTCCCATTTTCTGATCCCAGGAGTTAGAGAACATAGGAAAATTGTGGGCCAGGCACTGAAATAATTGAGGAATGAAGAGGAATGATCTGGATATCTGACATCAACAGATACCAGCATTTTGATTAGATGGTAGATAGAAATTGCATAAATCTCAAAGGTGGAGAGGGATAGAAGTAAGTAGAGAAACTGGAGTTGTTAATGGGTAGTAATGAGTATTCCAATTCCTCCATCTCAACCAATAAACCGAAGGGAATGAGTGAAGGTATATGCAGGACTACAAACAGTACATGAGGAGGCTGGGTCATCAGACCAGGAC
The DNA here is from genome assembly GCA_028646515.1 of Pseudochirops corinnae. Taxonomy (NCBI): domain Eukaryota; kingdom Metazoa; phylum Chordata; class Mammalia; order Diprotodontia; family Pseudocheiridae; genus Pseudochirops; species Pseudochirops corinnae. The sequence goes on from CM053587.1 coordinate 353,463,088, forward strand.
TAGGTCTGGATGATTGCTAGAAAATGTGCCCAACTGCCTACTGAATGCTTGGAACTGGATGTCTCAAAGTTAAGATGTCTAAAACAGAATTCTCTGTCTTTCCCAACAAATCCATCCCTCTTCCAGAGTTTCCTATTTTTGTCACAGGCATTAATATCATTTGAGCCACCCAGACTCTCAACCCTAGTGTCATACTTGACTCCTCAATCTTTTTCACCATATATCTTTAATCAATCACCAAATCATGATAGAAGTTAGGTGACACTGATTTAGTCCTTAAAAACAGTAAAGGGGGCCATTAGGCGATGCATTGGATGGAGCATCAAACCTGGAGTCAGAAAGACCCAATTTCAAATTCAAGCTCTAACAGTTATTGCTCTTGTCCTTGGGCAAGGAACTTAACCTTACTTGTCTCAGTTTTATCATCTAAAAAAATGAACTGGAGAAGAAAATGGCCAACCACTCCAGCATCTTTGTCAAGAGAACCCCAAATGGAGTCAAAAAGAGTTGGACATGCTGAAATGACTGAACTACAACATGTAATAGAAGGAGGGAGAAGTAGGGTGCTCAAGGGCAGGCCCACTCTCTCCCATATATAGGATTTCAAACTTATATTGATGATGTCATTAATGTACAAATTTCCAGGCAGGACATAACTTCCACTAATGCAGGTTAGCACCTTCCCTGAAATTTATTGAGAAATGCTTAAAGACTGAAAGGTTAGGGAATTTGACCAGAGTCACATAGCAGAGGCATAGCACAGCCTCCTGACTCTGAGGCCCATTCTCTATTCATTATAACATCAGGGAAATGATAAAGCCTCAGAAGGTGTTAAGTTCAATATTACTCACCTGTGGATATTTGTAGAGCTCCAGCAGGGTCCCCATCTGGACAGATAGAGATGATGTGGCTCCTCCAATGATGGCCACAGTCTTGTTCTGCTCCCCACAGCTGTAGTTGGGGATGAGCAGGCCCTGCCCAGAGAGCCACCACAGGGAGCTCTCCAAGGTCCTCTCATCACTGTGGTAGGTGTTATAAAGATGGAATCCCAGGGTAAGGTTGGGCAACAGATTAGGGTCCTTGTTGATCTCCTCTATAGCAAACATTAGGGTCAGGGCTTGTTGGTAATTTTTGTATAGCCACCTAAAGGGGAGAGAGACAGAAATCATTAGCAAAGCCTGTAAAAAAAGTATTCAATTATGGAAGCAGCTTGTTCTAGCCATATAAGGGTTAAGCTTAAGAAGTCTAGCTCATTTTGTGTGTATTAACAATAGCCTCCATTGCTCCTCTACTGCTCCCTCTTGTGATTGGAATGTTGAGGACTATAAGCTTTGAGTTCTGCCTGCCAGTCATTCACTCACTCACTCATTCATTCATACAGATATATACCGAATGCCTACCATTTCAGAATAACAGAATTTAAAATTTTGAAAGCACCCAGGAAATTGTCTAATTTAACTGGTTCTTAAAAGGAATTCCAACTATAACATTACTTGTAAGGAATATAATAGCTTCCCTTAAGAAATAAATGAAGAGGACCTGGAAAGTTAAAAAAAAAATAAACAAAATCCTAAGTAATCCTTTAAGAGCAAGATCAGAAGTAACTGTCAAAAGCCATGTCCTTTTTTGGAGTCTGTTTGAATATAAACTTACTCACAATTTCCACCTGCCTTCACCAAACTTTAGTAAACAGCAGTCATGAATCTTGGTGCACAAACCAAGTATGAGTTCCCATAGTCCCTGCTCCCAAAGACTGATGCTGTTTGTCTCTGATAATAACCCTATATAACTCTACCCCTCTTCATACTACTCAAACACCTAACATCATCCAGAACACCAGAAGAATGAAGTGTGTCCATCCTCCCTGCATACTCTGCACCTTTGTGAACATCTCCCTGACCCCACAAAAACTTCCTTCCTATAGTTTCTCTATTTCTGCTTCCTTCAGGTTCTATCCAATGCTGCTGTGCCTTCTAGGAATGCCAATTCTTCTAGATTTCTCTTCTTAAAAGCATCTGTGATTAGCAAGTCAGTGTCTGCACCTCTTTCCCAAGTTTTCTGACTTAAGGGAAATAGAGAACAAGCTATGAATTAAGGATTGGGTGCCTCAGTGCCACTGGCTCCCTCCTTTTCCTTGACAGCAGAGCTGTGTCTAGGCATCTGTATCGCTTTTCCCTAGCAATAGAAGTGGGAAATAAGGTATATTGCTGTCTTTCTTGCTTCATATTCTGAATGCTCCTGATTCTGTGTTAGGACAATACCTTACAAAGGTATATTCCTCTAACTTATCCAAACATCTTCTGTGCCCAGAAGGTCTAGGATACAATCAAAGCAAAGCATGATAGGTCCACAAACCTGTAATACAAGGAAGTTGTGAGTATTTGGTCTGTGACTGGTACAAAGAAAGTTAGGAATGCTGAGAAGGGGGAGGCACCTTCCCAATAGAGGAAGACTTCATGAAGTATATCATAACCCTGTTAAGGATATGGATTTTCATGGGTGGAGATGAGGATCTCCAGGAGAGAGAAGTCAGTGGACAAGGGCACAGAAACATGTTTAAGAGATAAGAAGCACTCCAATTTTCTACCCACAAAATATGATAATACATGCTATCTAAGTGTCTTCAGGTCAAGAGCAGGAGTAATCACTCAGACTCTCTTCTCACTTTTCCCTTCCATGGTAGGGACCGAAAAAAACTCAAAAAAGGTAAATTGTGACCAAAGACTTAATCAAACAGACCAAAACTAATGGTCAAACAGATCCCATATTAATGTCATGTTTCAAAATATTGATAACTCAGAAATATTTCAAAAGCAACTCTCATCTTTAAGGTAATTCAGACTTGTGATCCAGGAGGTGACAAAAAACACAAGAGAATTTTCAGGCCTTCTCATTCACTCTGTCATTAACATCCAAACTCACTTTGTCTCTATCAACTGCCTGTTTTCTGAGAGTTTGAAACCCTGTGTCCTTTCTTTCTTCATTCACACAATTAGAATCAGGGAGAAAGCAACCAATTCCTCTGTTCACATGAACAGTCAGTGTTCTTAAGGGAAAGTCTCTTAAAGGCTACAGTGGGCAAAAAAGGAAATTTGGTTCACAATGACCTTTCTGTCCAAAGCTACTCTTAGGGTGGGAGCTTCTTACTGGAGTTGTTTACAACATGAGCAGAGCCAGACAAAACTCCAGATCTCTCCACTGCCTCAAGATCAGTGACAGAAGACATAGAAAGGCACAGGTACAACTACAGACACAGACAGAGAGACAGAAAATTACAAAAACCAGAGACAAGGAGACAAACAGAGAGAATCCTCTTGCTCTTTAACTGTGTAAGATAATCAGATGGAAACTGACCGTGAGCAACAAAAATCAGAAAAGAAAGGAAAAAAGATAATCCGCAAACAAGGATCCACCTGCCTGCCTTTCTCTTCCATAAAGACTTTTGTAATCATTGGAATCATTTTGTAATCATTGACCTGCTCAGACGCATAAGCAGACAGCTACTTACTTATAATCCTGACACTCCTCGTCAGGTTTATTTCCAAAGAGTCCTGCTCCTGTGATACTTCTCACTTAAACTGAATACATGGTAACAAAAGTTCCAATCACAAGATCCCCATTTATGACAAGGCTGGGGATGATTTGAGGGAGCACGGTGACTCCTCTGTCCTATTCTCAGAGGCTGGAAACTTCAGTAGCACTGACAGGAGCATGACAGAAAGCAACAGAGAAATCTTTCTTTGAAGAGGAGACCATATATCCCTGAACATTATGTAAAGCTCCAAACCTGGCAGGAGTCAAGCAGCTGTCAGAATTAGAGCAAAGTCAAACATCTGAGGCTTAGTCTGCTGAGAAAGCTCCTGGAACTGCAATGTTCTGTTCCAGGGAAGATGGCTGGATCAAGTCCTTTCTCCACACCTGAGGAAACAGACAGGGACATTAGCTGTGCCCATGTCAAGGGCAAGGACAGTGATGCAAGACCAAGGAGGTGATTATAAGGCTTTTCTGGCCCCTAAACATATTCTGTCTCTCAGCAAACTTGTGGTTAGTCACTGACAATGATGTCCACAGAGACATGCAGGAGTTCTGGGGACCATTCCTGCCCCAGGCATCTCCAGCAGTGTCCCTGCATCAAATGTAAAAAACATAAGTGGAAAAATGTTTTGGAATTTCTGTCCCTATTATCAACAGAGACTTTTGGGCAAGAGCCCTTATGGAGGGGTTTGTGTGTCCCTGTGCCATCCAAGGGGCTCAGAATTCTGGAACTGGCAGATGTTGGATCAGGTAGAGTTTGTGTGACCAGATAAAATAAAAAAAAAACTTTCAGAGAGGGAAGATAAACTGAGATTCTACAGGACTTGTAGCTGTGATGTCCACTGACTTCTGAGCCATTATCCATCTTGTCCTTGGATCAACTCACGAGTTCAGGCCCTCCACATGGTCAGGATCATAGAATCAGAGAGCTTAGGGGAACAAAAATTGGGCATCAGAGAGTACCTAATCAAAACTGTGCCTTAAAAGAATCACCATCTACTAGTCCCAAATTTACTGACCCCCATGACGTGATAGCTTGCCATACTGACAAACTGTAGTAACACATATTTTGCTCCAAAATTCTAGGATCATGGGTTTTAGAACTAGAAGGAATCTTAAAAATAAAGTTAATCCAACATATGCTATGTACATCATATGTGTACATACACATATATGTATACACACACATATGTATATATATATATAAAATGTTTACCTTATGTCTTGTCTAAGGCCCTATTATTAATAAATAGCTCGATCCACCAATAATGTTAGCTATTGTATTGTGAGATAACTGAATGACTGAATGAGAAGGCAAACCTCCTTAGGGATATCAGATGATCATTCTTTTGTTCTTTGTTCTAAATACTGTGACCACTTTGGTGAAAACTATGTGGCCATTCTAATGTTACACTGTTGTGAACACTATATTGTGATTTTCTGTGATAAGATGCAATGTTGTGAATACTATATTGTGATTTTTTGTGAATGTTTGCCTTGATTTATAATGAAATAAATGGAGTTTTCACTATACTGTGTAATCAGAACCTTAAAAGCTGTTCACGGTAGCATTTTCTTGGGCAGCTGCTCATGCCTGGCGTTACACTCTTCCATCAGTCTTTGAAGGTGATAGGTGCCTTCAAAGAGACTTGGGGGTCTATGTGCAAACAAGGAGAATCCAATTAGATTCTGATAAAGAAATCTTTACTTTTCCCACATCTGCCACAGGAATTTAGCAATAGCTACAAGAAATGAATGGACAAAAAAAAAGCATTTATTAAGTGCTTACTGTGGCAGCACCATGCTAAGGACTGAGGATCCAAATATCAAATGAAGGTAGCACCTGTTCTCCAGAAGCTTAGATTTCCCTGGAGGGTTTCAGCTGCAGGTCAGATGGAAAGGTCCCCTGGTCCTGAGGGTATAATAGCAAAGCAGAGGGTCATGCTTCTTTAACTCTACTTGTATTGATAAAATTATTTCACTTTGTGGTGGGAACCATCTCACAGAACTGAAGATCTGGGGGACAAGAACATTTTTTTCTGGGCCTTCCTAAGTTCTAACTACAATACTTGTAGGAGCAATTGCCAGGCTGCGTCTCCACAAGGTTGTATCTTGGATTTATGATAATGGACCCTTGGCTGGGAGCATTGCTGTTCCTTTAGCTTTAGGGTTCAAAATTCTGAACCATTGTCCCCATGATCCTAAGGGAGAGTCTGGACAAGGTGCTGATAGTGGTTTGAACTGTTTGCCACATGCTGCTTCCTGTCTTCCCTCTGGGGTTGGGGTTTGTAGCTTCTAGATTGGCTCATCTGAGCTGTGGGGAGCAGGGGGTTGACAGTTGCTAAGGATGGCTAAGCCTCCTCCCCAAGAGTTACTCCAATGGATGATGGTTGTGATGACTGAACTGGAAGAAGAAACCCTTGTTTCTTGCTTGTATGAGGCATGCTGCTACTCTTTGTGGTTATCTGTCTTTTGGTGGTAGTTGGTGAGCAGTTGTTGCTGATGGTGCTGAGGAAGGTGGGTCATTTCTCCAAAATGATCCCTCACCTTCAGAAAGGCTATGAGGGCTTGGCTGGAAGGAGGTGTGGTCGTTCATGAAGCACCGCTGTTCCCAAAGTTCCTCTGTTCAGGATCCTGTGTTGTCTCCTTTAGAAGCTGTGTGGTCAGTGTAGTGGCAGGGGTTTGACTTACCTGTCACATGTTACATCCTGTCTCTCCCTCTCCCAGGTGTCCTGGATGCTTTAAATCCCAAAGATAAAACTACTTTTGGATTAATAAATTATTAAAGATATATTAAATCTTGGCCTGATGTCTTATCCCACTCTCATGCTTTTGTTCAAGGCTCAATCATTTCAAGGGATAGAAATGAGGAAAGTGACTTGACCCTTTAAGAAATGTACCTAGACCATAAACATTTAGGAGAGAACATTAGAAGATGTAGATCATTTTGATTATATTAAACTAAAAATAAAGATTAAATTAATATTAAATTAAATGAAAATGAAACCAAGTTTAAAAGAAAAGCACAAAGATAGAAAAACTTTTTTACAGCAAGAGGCTTTGCTAAAGCTCTTATTTCTCAAAGAGCACTGAGTCAAATGTATAAGAACACAAGTCATTCCCCAGTTGATAGTCAAAGGATATGAATAAATGATTTGCAGAAGAAATCAAAGCTATCTATAGTCACATGAAAAAGTGCTCTCAATCACTATTGATTAGATAAATGCATATGAAAACTGTGAGATAATCACTTCACACCTACAAGATTGGCTAGTATGACAGGAAAGAAAAACAATAAATGTTGGAGGGGATGCAGGAAAACTGGGGTACTAGTGTACTGTTTGGTGGAGTCGTGAACTGATCCAACCATCCAAGAAAGAAATTTGGAACTATACTCAAAGACACTCAAACTGTGCATACCCTTTGATCCAGCATACCACTTCTGGGTCTGTATGCCAAAGAGATCATTAAAAATGGGGAAAATCCTATATGTCTAAAAATATTTATAGCAGCTCTTTTTGTGGTAGCAAAGATTTGGAAATTGAGGGGAAGTCCATCAACTGGGGAATGGGCAGAAAAGTTGTAGTACATAAATATAATATAGTGTTACAAGAAAATGATGAGCAGAATCATTTCAGAAAAACCTGAAAAGGTTTATCTGAACTGATACAAAGTGAAAGTGAGCAGAACAAGTAAAACATTGTACACAGTAACAACAATTCCATATAATGATCAACTGTGAATGATTTAGCCATTCCCAACAGCACAATCATCCAAGACAACTGCAAAATGCTCACTGTGAAAAATGCTACCTACCTCCAGAGAAAGACCTGATAGGCTGTGAATGCATATTGAAGCATATTATTTTTCACCTTCATTATTCTTATGGGGTTTTTTGGTCTGTGTTTTCTTTCACAGCATGACAAACATAGAAATATGTTTTGCATGACTTCACATGTATAACCTCTATCAATTTGTTTGTCATTTCATGGAGGAGGAAAGATAAGGAGAAAAGGAAAGAATTTGAAACTCAAATTTTTTAAATGAATGTTAAAATTATTTTTACATGCAATTAGGAAAAATGTTATTCAGAAAAGGAGTAAATCTAAGCACTCTATCCACAAAAAAGTAAAATAAAATAGTGTCATATATAAAAAGTGCCCTTGTATTCAGCTATTTCTTATGCCCTCCTGGTTTTCCCACTGCAGGCATTAGCTCCATCTGCACTGAAGCCTTTCCAGCAGGAGACAATGGGCTGATGTTATGTTTTGTTCTAAAGTCATCTTCTAGTACCAGAATACAAAGAAGAGCTCTATTGTCCTCTCTGGTAAGTTGATGAACATGACAGTTTGAGCCTACAACTCTGGGGAACCCCTTCAATTTCTTAGATTCAAAAGAACAATTGCATCCCATTTACTCAGGTTGACAACCCAATCAATGGTATCTCCAGAGCCCAATGAACAAAGTTTCTGGTTTCCTGGGAGATCATCACAGTCACCAGAGCTGTCTCCAGGCACACAAATTCAATGCCTGGTACATCATCTTCAATAACACACCTTGTCTTTGTCATTTCCAGCTCTCCCCACCCCCCTACCTTGATATGAAAAATGAGTTGAATTTTGAGGGTACCATTAACATTACTATTACTTTAGTTGTTACTTTTCCTCATCTTTTTTGATGGACTATAACTCATGTGAGAATAAATTTCTATCTTATTATCACACTTTTATATTTCATTTTGTGTGAGGGATATGATTGCTTTTTATAACTGAATAAGAGATGAGGATATCAGCTTGTCTTGTGTAGATTCAGGGAAGTATCACTGAAAGAAATTCAGGATTCCATAGGATGACTGAGATGGCAGGTAACTCATCCAGTTTCCACACTGTTTTATTTTTTCTTGCTATTTTCTCTTTTCCTTTTCTTTTAATGAAATAAATTTTGTTGATTTTTTTTTCTGTTTCTTACATCACCTATCCTACATATACCTCACTTTTCCCTTCCCCCTCCCTGAAAGTTATCCCATATGACAAATAGTATTTATTTTAGAAAGAAAAAAAAAGTCAGTACAATTGATCAATACCTTGAAAATGTCTGAGAACATGTGCAATGAATGACACCTGTGGACTTCCCACCTCTGTGGAGGGGTGGGATGGAAATGTCTTCACATCTCTTCATTCAAGTCCCGCTTGACCATCATTTTGTTACATTTCCTTTGGACTTTTTGGCATCTCATTCTTCTTTCCATTTACATTGTTGTCATCATTGTGTACATCGATTTGGTGACTCCGTTTGCTTCGCTCTGCATCAGTTATATAAATCTTCCCATAATTCTTTGTATTCATCATGCATATTATTTCTTCCAGTGCAATAGTTTTCTATTACATTAATATACTACAATCGGTGTGACTATTCTTCCATTGATGGGTATCTGCGTCATTTCCAACACTTAATTCTCACATAAAGTATGCTTACCCATATTTTGGAGTCTAAGGGGACTTTTTCTTATGAATGGATCAAAGTTTTCAAAAGGCCAAACTGATGGACTGAAGATGGTAAGTGAAAGGTGTGTTATGATTATTACCATTTGTCGTTGTTGTTGTTTTGATCGTCAGAGTAGGCTCCTGCTACAGCCAGCAGTCCATCTGTAAAGCCAATCACAAACAGCTCTTCTGAGGACTACTGCTGTGAAGAACTTTAAGGACCTAATTGCATAGTATAGTGAACTCTCTATTTATTCAACAATATAACACAACAACTTATTACTAAGGTGGCCACATAGTCTTAAACAAAGCATATCATTCAGTAACTCCCAATCACGTCAGTCAATATAGAGTGTCCAAGTAGAGTCTTCTTTCATCTTGACTCAGGCTGGCTTTCAATCATCCTTAAGGAGTAGTAGAAAGTACAGACATCACCCACCCCTAGGTCACAGTAAGTCACAATCTCATCAGTCAATATAGAGAACCCAAGTAAAGTCTTCTTTCATCTTAACTCAAGACTGAGAGGCTGACTTCCAAACCCCACGTCTCCTCTTCCATGGGCTGACTGCTCCCAGCTCTCGCCTGGACTCACACATAGGCAGCTATCCTATTTCACACTTAAGCTTACTGTTCCACTCCAAGCTCTTTGAAGTTTCTGTCTCTAGGAAGACAAAGCTTAAGAGAGCTATACCAATATTCACACATATTGCTGACACTACCATCGCAATTCACTTTCTTTCTAAGAAATCAAACACAGATCAATAGTAAAGTCTCAGGACTTCTGTAAATGGCAGTAAAGCCCTCTTTCAGGGCTTCTGTATCAGCATACTGTCTCATTCTTCTCTAAGGTGTTTGGGAAGCATCTTCCTCCCGGCTTTCTACTCTTCCATTCATTCTCTAGAGCCAGATGCGGCTCCTCTGCTTCATGCTCTCTCCAGGGCAAATGAGCCTCAAGTGTTTAGGTCCCCATTCCCTGAGCCACAATCACTTTGCCCACCCATATTCACAGATATACCCTTTGGACTTTCTCCCATTTGAGGATATGTCCTTTAAGAGAATCATGGCAGATGCTGCCACTGTTACAGGCCTGATATTCTCATTGCTTGATGTTTATCCTTTGTTCTTGAAAACAGCCCTCACACCAGGGAGGTGATGCCATGACATGCAAGTGAATTGGATTTAAGTGAGGGAGGGCTGTGCAAAAGTCCCCAGCTTCACTTTCTCCTCCAGAGCCATCCACATTCTCATATCTGAGGAAGCAAGAGAATGGACTGGGTTTGGTCTCCCATCCAAATCCTGAGGGCAAACCCCAAGGCTGAAGCTGCATGAACGGAGCTCTGGGTGGGCAGGCCCAAAGTTGTTGTTAGTCATTCTAGGGAAAGATTATAGCCCTCAGAGAGGCCAAGTCTTTGCTTAAGGTAGCATCTGGGAGAGTCAAGACAGCCTTCATCCATCATGTGGCCCTGGAGCTGAGAGCCTGAAAAATACTAATGAATCCAAGAGGAAGAGGAGAATAGGAAGGCCCTTCCTGGAGTGAGGGGCAGGGACTGCAAAGGCATGAAGGTGGATGGTGGGGTGTCCAGTCTGAGGGAGAGCTAACAGGACTGGGCCATAATGGGAAGAGAAAAGTTTGAAATAAGGCTATGAGAAAGGCTGGGGGTCAGAGTTTGAAAGGCTGTGACAAAACAGACAGTAATCCATCCCTGACTGATTCAACCAATGTGTTTTTATTATACAAAGGGAACTACTTTTAAGAGGGCCCAGCTGGTACCAAGTAACTATATGTGAGCTGTGCTGACTGCCCAAGGGCAGATAAGTCTGACTGGCTATCCGAGGGTCACTGATAGGGAGCGTGATTGAGTCAGGAACCTGGAAACAGACACTCATTAATGGCCTGAACTACAAGAAAGGGAGAAGGTGCTTTGAGATCCTCACGAGAGAACCAAGGGCAGGAACCAGGGAGGAAGAATGAGGAGGGTCCTGAAGACAACCCTGACCTAAGTGAAAAATGAGCAGTAAAAGGCAGACAAGAGGTCAGGTATGGTTCAGAGGGCCCCAAGGACTCTGCTCCCTAAAGAGCCCATGGGTGGGCCTGGACTCCTTCTGGGTCCCTCTTAATCTCTCCTTGAATTGCTATAAGGGTATTTGGGAGGGTAGGTGGGGGCTGGATGCCCATTTGTGCCCAATCCAAGTTTTTTTTTTTTAATCCAGGTACTCTTAACCGCGATCTGGATTAAATTAGACCCTATGCTAGGGAACGAAGAAACTGTAAATTAACATTAAAAAGGAGAGCTAACGTATGCTTTACAGAATTTAATCTAATCAATATGGTAATTGTTACAGAGAACACAAGCAAAATATGCCCACCAAAATGGAGTCTTAATAATTACATTCTGAGTATTGATTGGCTCAAAGGGAAAAAAAATCATAGAAAAAAATCATTGGGGCGGCTAGGTGGTACCGTGAATACAGCACCGGCCCTGTAGTCAGGAGGACCTGAGTTCAAATCTGGCCTCAGACGCTTAACACAAAAATTAGCCATGTGACCTTGAGCAAGTCACTTGACCCCAATTGCCCTACCTTCCCCCCTCCAAAAAGCAAAATAATAATAATAATAATAATAATAATAATTGTGAAAGATTATAATGACAATACAAGATACCAGTTTGTGTGTTATAACTAAAGCAGTGCCAGAGGTTCAATTATATCTCTGAAAACACACATTAACATGAAAGATTAATGAACTAAACATACAATTAAAGTAATAAATAAACACACAGTCAGTACTACAGCAGAAATCTTCAGAAGAAAAGAGAAAAACAGCGTCGAGAAACAGAACGAAAACGGATCATTCAAAAAGATGAACAGGACAGATAAATCCTGAGCAAACGGAACAAGAAGTGGAAGAAAATCCCCCCAAAATAAGGACTGAACAAGGGGGAATCCCAAGCAGAGAAGAAATCTTTCTTTAAATCGGCAGAATTTAAGATACGCAATTTGATGAAAGTCAGACTAAGAATTTTAAAAGGCAGGACTATCTGCCAAGATAGGAAATATCCAGATTCACCAAAGGGGAATCCAACTGCAAAAAGCGAACCTGAGCGAGCTGTAGAGCAGGAACCCCCAGGGGCGGGGGGAAGGAAGCTTAGTCCAAATGAACTTACAGGTGAATTCTGTTCAATCCTTAGAGTGTTCAGTAAGCTCGGCTATGTACATTATTCTCAAAAACCGAGGAAGTGAGTATTCCACCAAACTCTTTTAGTGAATCAAATATACTCCTGATACCTAAATCAGAAGAGAATAAACAACAGAAGAGAACTATAGAATAGTATTACTAATGAATATTATTTCATTTTTTAAAAATGAAATCCTAGCACAAAAGACAACATTACTACATTAAACATTCCTTATGACTGACTTGGACTTCTGTCAGGAGCATACGGGTGGTTCAACGTCAGGAAAACAATTAATATGCTTAACTATTATTAAAACCAAAACCAGCAGGGCAAAGCCTAGATGATGGAGGACAAGCAGGGGCTTGCTGGAGCTCTCCCCAAAACTCCTCCAAATGGCGGTAAAAAATGACTCTGAACACATTCTAGAGCAGCAGAACCCACAAAATGACAATGAGACAAAGCCCAAGACAATCTGGGAGGTTGACGGGGAAGGTCTGTTGTACTAGTCTGAGAGAGGGACACAAGTCAATGCCAGACACATCAGCACAGACTGGGCCCCAGCAAACCTGGAGCAGCCTCAGGGGACTGAATCACTGGCAGCTATGGCAGTTTCCCAACTTCTCAACCCACAAATGTCAAAGACAACTTAGAAGGCCAGTAGGAAAGGTCTGTTGGACCTGGGTGAGAGAGGAGGTGGGTCTGGCCCCAGCCAGGGGTATTGTGGGTGGTGGCATGGCAGCGGCTACTTCTAGAGCTCTCAGACCACAGACAGTGGGGGGATCAAGCAGTTAATCAGAGAAGGATTGCAGGGATCTCTTTGCTGGCACTGAGGCAAGATTTTCTTGCTTTGCTGGTGCTTGGATCTGGGTTGCAGGCCTGGGTGGCAGTCTAGGGCAAGGAGGAGCACTGGTGTGGTAGAACTTGTGGCAATGGAGAGGGAATCCTCCTCATAGTTCCAAGGCAGAAAAGAGTGCTTGTGGTCACTCACAGACCAGAGCACAGGCCAGGAGAGCAGTAAGGGCCTCTCCTTTGATCAGACCACCTTGGAAGAGCTGAAGATTTACAGGTCCTTAAAAGTATCTCTGAAAACAGTTGCACAAAACCCCTGAAGCTTGGAACACCCTCCACCCTGGAAGCAAAAGTCAATGAATTAGCTGAGAAAATGAGCAAAGAGCAGAAAAAAATCAGACTATAGAATTTTACTGTGGTGACAAAGAAGGTCAAAACACACAACCAGAAGACAACAAAGTCAAAGCTTCTACATCCAAAGCCTCCAAGAAAAATATGAATTTGTCTTAGGCCATGGAAGAGCTCAAAAGGGATTTTGAAAATCAAATAAAAGAAGTAGAGTAAAAATTGGGAAGAGAAATGAGAGTGAAGCAAGAAAACCATGAAAAACAAGTCAACAAGCCCTGAGTAACAGGAAAACCTCATGTGACTTTGTCCAGAATAGACCATTTGTGGAATGTCGTGTTCGATTATAGCCTCCATTGGTCAATAATCAATAAGCATTTATTATGCACCAGTTGTGTGCCAAGAACTGTGCTAAGTGCTGAGGACACAAGACAATTCCTGCCTACAAGGAGTTTACAATCTAATGGGGGAAGAGAACACACAAAGTCAGAAGTGGGGCCCACCAGAGGGTACCCCAGACAGCTGTTTGTGAAACCAAGCAGAACAGCTAATAGCAGAAGAAGAGTTTGGTTGGAACATTTTGAGCCCTCTCTAAAGGGAGGTTTTGAGAGGAGTTGACTACTCTACCTCCCAGTCCTCCAATCGAGGGGAAGAAGCACTTGCAGACACTGAGAGCCTGGTTAGATTCCAAACCAGATTGATTTTCTTGATGATGAAATTCCAAGGGATGAACTTGTCCTGGGGGAGCTGTGATTTAGAAAGGGAATTAAAGTTGGAAAGAATGTCTAAAGGACATCCTCAAGAATGACCAAAGACGAAATTGATGTCCTGTCACATGAAGGCACAGGGGAATATTTGCTTGGAGAACAGAACACCAAGAGGTGACATGATCAACGTGTTCAGATATGTCATGTGAAAGAGGGATGGAGGCCTTTCTCTGCTTGGCTCCAGAAGGACCAAGGTACAATGGGGCGAATTTTGATCGGTGTCAGGAAGAAAATTAGATTTGTTCCAAAGGAGAAATGGCTTCCCTGGGAGGTTGTAGATCCCTTCTTAACTCAGGCTGAGGCTGAACCCTCACTTGTCTAGTACCCTGACTACTCCTGCTGCAAATTACTGTTCAGATAGACTGGGTGGCACCTGAGCTCCCTTCCCTCTCTGAATGTCTGGGATTCTATAATGGGGAAAATGGTTTTCTAGGACAGCCCCGACTGGTACCTGAGGACCTTAACCACTGGAAACCCAGAAAAAGTTGGTTGCTAGAAGCTCTGTGAGGCTGAGTGGTACAGTCCTCTAGGGAATGAGACCTTCCCTGCCTTGGCCTGGGTCCATCTTATTTGAACGGAGACATCTCTCCAGGAATGGAAGATCTGTATGAAGGACTCTGATCTTAAGGGGGCCTGAGATGGCTATTAGGACACTTGGGGTAGTCCGGCTGATTCAGCTTCTCCACCAAGGCCTAGTCTCCTTTCTTCTTCCTGTTTCTCACTCTCTGTACAGGTGTGGCCTTGGCCCTCTAAGGGAGTCTTTCCCTGATGACAAAGTCCTAAACTGAGACTGGGCCTGAAACTAAGCTGAAACCAGGGAATCTGGTGGGGTTATAGTCTCCCAGTTAATAAGACCCTCGGCCTTAAGCCAATCTCTTCTTCTTTTCTTACAGATTTTGTGGCCTCCTACACAGGCTCAATCTCCTCCCATTTCCAAATCCTTGTGAGAAACTACCATATTCTCTTGTAATGGGGGATCATATTGGTACAGTGATACCTACAGCAACCTGGCCACATCCCCAGGGTGGTGAAATGGCAACCGGCCCTCGGAGACGCGAGACAGATTCTCTGGTTCACCTCAGGGGACACATCCACGTTTACTGTCTCTGGCCTCTGAGGGGAGGAGTGAAGCTGCTGATCACCACCTAGTCACGGTGGTGATTCTCACACTGATCAAAAAAAAAAAAAAAGATCCCAGAGGAGATGGCCACTTTTGTCCAGCAGGCGGCAATGTCTGACCGTTGGCAGGTTTAAGATGGAAATGGAAAAGAGCTAGGCCTCCAGCCCTCCCTCCCCATCCCGGAATGCAGGCGCCATCCCTTTCCCCCAGCTTCTCCTTTAGCCAGTAGGAATGGAGCTCTTAGTCACACCCGCTGAGCCCCGCTCTCTTTACAAACCCACTGCCAAAGAGAAGAAACACTGAAGGAGGTTGGCTCTTCCTCGGACCTCTGCCTCTGGCAGTGTCCTGCTTTTCAGGAAGCCCACTGCTGTTCATTCATTTCGCTCATGCCTGACTCCTCAGGATCCACTGGGGGTTTTCTTGACATCTCCTTTTCCGGCTCATTTTACAGAAGAGGGAACTGAGGCAAGCAGGGTGAAGTGACTTGTCCAGGGTCACACAGCTAGTGTCTGAGGCCAGACTGAAACTTGGGAAGATGTTTTCCTGACTCTCAGTCCAGCACTCAATGCTGCCCCAGCAAGCCTGTTACCACCACTAATCCTAGAGAACATTTTCATAGGCCTCACTATGTGACAAGCACTTTACAGCTGTTATCTCATTTCATCCTTATAAGGACCACGAGAGGGAGTCAGTACCATCATTCCCATTTTGCAGCTGAGGAGCCAGTGAGCGGGGAGAGCTCGGGGCATCTCAGCAGCCCATTCTGTCTCTGCAGGCTTTTAATTCCAGATACTTGCTGAAGTTTCTGTCCCTGACTGACAGACACTGTGTCCTATTGCCTTCCTGCTGTCCCCACTGCCAGTCCTGCGCCCACCTGCCTCAGCTAGGGTCCTATCCCTCAGAATCCAGGGACTCATGGTCTTCCTCATGGTTCCAGAGGTTCTGCTCCAGCCTGTGGAACACTCCCATCATGCATTTCTCCATGTACCAGAGGCACTTGGAAAGGTGCATAGATGCTGTTTGTCAAGTTAACAAAAATGAAGAAGAAAATTTGTTTAGAAAAAGGAAGAAATGTGGGAGCAGAGTTTGGGGAAGAGATTGGGGTAAGAGTGCTTCAGTGATCCTGTGATATAATTTCCCCACTCCTTCAAAGGAAAGAGTTCACAATATTCAGAGATCCAACAAAGGACAAGACAGTTCATACCACTAAGGCAAAGAAAAAAAGTCCCCAGATTAAAAAACAAAATGAAACAACTCTTAACAGCCTAGTATGGATTCACTGAATCCCTGGATCCAGCCTTGTCCTAGCTAGAGAGGCATCCATCCCTACAGCCTGGAGCTCTGGAGACTTGGGAGTCCTGGCTGACAGGGCAGTCCAGGGCAGCAGCCAGGCTAGTGCCCACGTAGGGGAGTGGGGTAAGCCTGGGCTCAGAAACTTCAGCCGTTTAGAGCCCTGGGCGTCCTGACCTTCAGGAAGTTGGGTGAAGCTAAAGTGGGAGGATTCTACCAGTAACTTAGGCAAACATAAGAGCTCAAGAGAAGACAGACTCCCTCAAACACTCTCCTGCTCTTTTTCCCTAATTCTTCAAATCTTCTAAAATGTGCACAATGTGTATGTTTCATGTATGTATGTAAGTATACCATGCATTGTGTGTATATGTACATAAAGGTGTTGGCATATGCCCGTAGGCTTATGTGGGCATCTGCGTGTGCCTGTGTTGAGTGTGGGTATGTACTGATAACCATTTAATACCGACTTAACCACCTCGGTAAGGGCCAGGGCCTGAAATGTCCACCACCAGAAAAGCCGTGACCTAACGGCCTTTGTTCTCTGGGTACACTCGGAGAATCACTCTTCCACCGTCGGCAAGGCTAAGTGGGGCTGCCTTTATGGCCTTTAAGGATGAGACCTGTGACCTGAGACTCTGCCTTGAGCATGTCCTGCCGACGTTGAAGCTATCTGCTACAAAACAGAATCACTTCTGATTTTTTTCTCTGAATTGTTTTATTTTTTCCTTTATCTATCCTACGTTATAGCATGTTAACCCAGATAGGCTGAGTCACGGCTTCAATCGACACTTTCTTATATGGTGACAGAGCATATACAGAGATCATGAGTGTGAGTGACGCGTCCGCCAGGGATGTCAGCCTCCTTGTTCTTTGGTTCAGGCAGCAGAGCTTTGGTTCTGGTTCCTCGCATACCCGGGACCGCTAGCTGCGCCCGGCTTTAAGAGAATTAACAATAGGATTTACATACCACCTGGCCTGTTGGCCCCCTTAAGCAAACTTTCAGGGTAACAGTATATGTGTGGGCTTGTTTTAGATTATGTGTGTATGCATGTACAAATATGTCTGCATGTGTATGTATGTGTAGAGAATGAGGATATCTGTGTGTTGTGCACTGAGTGTACATGTATATAGAGATGCAAATAAATGTGAGTGTGTGCTCACGTGTGCACATCTGTGTATGGATGTGTGTACACATACTGTTTTCCGAAGGTGTATATGTGTAGGCATGTTATATATTGCACATGTGTGTATATATATGTACACATATCTAAATGTGTGTATATGTGTGTGTATATCTGAATCTGCATGTGTATACATGTGTGTGCATGTGGCTGTGCATATATGTTTGTGTGTATATTGTGTGTGTCTCTATATGTATCTCCTTCTCTCTCTCTCTCTCTCTCTCTCTCTCTCTCTCTCTCTCTCTCTCTCTCCATACTAATATCTCTATCTATACACACGTGCAAGTTTAACTCAGGGCTATAGCCAGGGACCAAGCTTGCAGCATGTGAATACAATGGTTTTTCCTTTTTAAAGACATCGATGTGTGTGTGTGTGCGCACAGGTGTGTGTGTTTGCCTCTGTCTCCACCCACATAGGAACATGCTCTAACAAGGAGGTCAATCACCCCATCTGCTGGTGACTCCCCCAGACCTTTTCCTTTCTTCTGTGTGCCCCCATCGGTTTGGCGGATGCTCCTGGGGATGGGGGTGGGCAACGTCTCTCCCAGTAGAAGGTAAGCTCCCTGAGCAGAGGGGGAGCACATTTTCCTTTGCCCCTGACAGGCACAGCACCTGCCCGTGGACTGGTCGCTTGCTCAGTTGATGGAAGTTGGGGTCCATAGGGCGGTGGTGGTTTTTCCTTTTTGTCTCCGCATGCCCAGGACCTCCACAGTGGGCAGTACCTAGAAGGCATTTAAGAGCTGGCTGAGTTGAATTGAGTCAATGGCGTCCTCCAGACTGGAAGGGCAGGGTATCTGGAGGTCCTGGTGGGGGAGGAGGGCAGGGGTGACGAGATCCCGAGAGGTCATCTGAGGAAGGTCTGGCCCCCACCCAGGGCCAAGCTTGTGCTCTGGCTGGACTGGCTTGTCAGATTCTGGGAACAAGCTGAACTAGAATATTGTTGCAAGGCCTGCACTCCTTTAATGCCTTCCCAAGGTGGACTCAAGCCCTGCCCCCCGAGACTTTGCCTGCTTCTAGGGCCCAAGATCCAACAAAAGGAAACGGGAGCTCAGGCCCAGCAGGGGATGGGATTTGTGCAAAGCCACACAGAGATTTTGTGGCAGCCCCAGGACTAGAACCCAGGTTTCCAAATTGGTCACCAATATCCCGATCATCTCAAAGATTCTGTGATTCTTTTTGTCTGTTCCTTACACTGTATGGCACATTGTGAAGCAGGGGCCCATTGGCTTCCCTGGTCTTACCCCAGACTGAGGAGAAACAGCCAAAGGAAGATGGGGCCTCAGATCCTGCCTCCCTCATTCTCCCAGGATTTCCCACCCACTCTCTGGGTTTACAGCCTTAATTGCAGCTAGTTTGCAGCAGCCTCCAGACACACTGCCGCCAAAAGGAACCAGTCTGACTGGGCCTGGGGCCACGAAACTGGCACTGGGCTTCAGGAATGTGACTTCCTGCTGTAGGAAGACAGAACGCCTGGGAATGCAAGGAAGAGCTGCCAGGAGCTCGGGGAACTTGGCCATGCCTGTACAAGTTGGGAAGGGACTTGGTACTGGAGGGTCAGGCTACCCAAGAGCACCTGTGGAATGACAGGCTTGGGGAATGCCCTGGAACAGAAGCTCACTGCAAAGGAGATTCTTTCCTTTCTCTTTTCATCTCCAGGGCCTGGCATTTGTAGGTACTTTATAAACAGTTGCCTTTTGGGGTGGCTTCCTTCCCTACTCTCACCCCCACGCTCTTCTCCAGTCCTCCTTGCCTGCCTGACACCTGATTCCCAAGCCTTTCTCTGGCTCTGTGTTCAGACGAGGCCTGGTACCTCCAGCTGATCTCCCGGCCTATCTCCCTCCCAGCCCAGAGAGGCTACAAGCCCACGCCTGTGCAGAGTACTCTAGGTAACAACACAGAGGGAAGGGCTGAACAGGAAAAAGCATGCCAATGGAATCAAAGAGCAGGGTCCGTGAGACTCAGAGTTCCTCTGAGCTCCTAGTGAGTGAATGATGCTCCCACTGAAAAAGACCAAGGCCCTAGAGAAGCAGACAGGGGTGAAGGGGCCCCCGGGGAGGGACCAAAGGCAAAAAGTAAGGAGAAGAGAGGGCTCAGGGGATCTCAATTCCCTGAACCAAACGCCCATAGCAGGGCCCTGGGTCATGTCTCAGAGGCCCCTGGGAGACAGGGAAAAACAGTGCAAGAATGTAGCCTTCTGGACACTAAGGACAGCGATGCCGTTTCTGGAATCAGTTGGGCAATAATTCAATCCAACAAACAAGAAGCTTGGCAGGATGGCCTAGTGGATAGATCGGGCTTGAAGGCAGGAAATGTGCACTCGAATCCTGCCTCAGCCACTCCCCAGATACGTGACCCTGGGCAAGTCACTTCCCGTCTCTTCATCTGTAAAATTAATGATGACAATAATAAAACTAGCGTTTATGCGGTACTTTGGGATTTACAAAGCTCTTTACAAATACCACCTCACTGAAGAGCTCCTATTATCTCCCTTTCACTGGTGAGGACACCGGGCAGACAGCGGAGAAGGGACATGCCCAGGGGGGCAGAGATGGGAAGGGTCTGTACCGCCTCACTGCCAAATGGGGATAAAAGCAGCACTTTCCTCCCGTATTTGTTGTGAGAACAGAATGAGATCACACACGTAAAGCACCTTGCAAACCTGACATTGCTGTGGAGGACGTGTCGGCTGGCTTCATTTATTCAGTCGCTCACTCCTGTGTTCATTCAGTTACTTAGTTTAGCTCTGAGGGTCCTGGGTGTCCCTGCCTCAGCCAGGTTGGAAGTATGGTCCCCACACACTGGCTGACCCCACTTCTAGACGGCCTGGAAGCTTTGAGCTGCTCCCCTGGCTCCCACCAGATTGGGGTGGGACTTAGTAGAAACATCTAGTCCGCTCTAGCTCTAGCGCGGCTCGGACTCCAGAGCTGGAGCAATCCCCTAGCCTCCTTGGGCGCTGCCATACACTGATGTCATGGCAGGCCCTGTCTTTTGCCTTTCTCTGTATCCCCAGGATTTAGGATGGTGCCTGGCACGTAGTCGGTATTTCATCAGTGAGAGTACCTTCCTTCCCTCTACTGTCTCCAATTTAGTCTGTCTTAACATGTTCATTCACAGCTGTTTTCCTGTTGTCTCCTCCACTGGACTGTACGTTCTTTAAGATCAGGAACATATTGTCACCTTTCTTTCTATGCCCAGTCCTTAGCACACAGTGGGTGCTTAATGTATGTTTAATGACTGGCTGACAAGAACAGTCCAAAGTATAGAGTGTGAAGTTTTAAAATTATATTCCTCATCTAAAAACAAAATACAGACAGACAAACAAAACCCTGTGAGACAGGTTGGTGGGTTGTATTAACACAGACTTACTTATCACATATGATCATAGATCCAGAGGTGGAAGGAACCTCAGAAGCCATCTAGCCTAAACCCCTGATTTTACAGATGAAGAAACTGAAGACCAGAAAGATTAAGTAAACTGCCTGAGGCCACAGAGGGACACAGTTATAGAGACAGAATTTTACCACAAGTCTACTGACTCCCAGACCCTTCCAACTCTACCACACTGATGAGAACATAAAGGACTGGGGGCACATGGCTATGTACCATACATGCTGGGCATTAAACTCAAATGTCCTGATTCCAAACCCAGGGTCTTTTCCACCACAATGGTCTTTGGGTAACTGTGATGGAGACAATGAGTCTGCCCTTTGGTATGAAAGAGAAGTCTGAGAGAAGGTGAAAGCTTACCAGGATCTGAGGCCCTTGAGGTGCCTTGGGCAGCAAGGAGCAGTTCCCCGCTGTCACAGGGATGTGTGGGTCCTGGTGAGCCTCCGCATTGGGCCTCCAAGGAATCCCCAGACACCAGGGCCACCTTTCCCATTCCCCATGTAGGCCTCTCCCAGGAGCTCCCCCCACCCATCCACCCAGCTCTGGAGGCCCTAAGTGTCCTGGCCCCCAGGCTTCACCACAGCCCAGGCCCCTTTCCTCTTCTGGAAACCTGGCATGGTCTCAGAGAACCACAGACGACCGTGACCCAAGTCCACCCATTCAAAAACTTCTGATGCTTTCTGGTTGTCTCATCCCCGGTCTGCCTATCTCCCTCTTCTCCACAACAACAGCATTTAATGTTTGCTAAAATCTAGATAAACTATATGTGCAGGATGCCCCTTATGAATGAATGAGTGAAAAAGCACTGACTAAGCTCCAGGGATGGGGAAACCTTCAGCCTTGAAGCCACATGCAGCCCTCTAGGTCCTCAAGCATGGCCCTTTGACTGAATCCAGACCTCACAGAACCAAGTCCCTTAATAAAAGGATTTGTTCTAGAAAACTTGGACTCAGTCAAAAGGCTGCACCCAAGGACCTAGAGGGCCACATGTGGCCTTGAGGCTGCAGGCTCCCTACCCCTGTATCAGACACTCTGTTAGGCACAAAGGATACAAACTTCAAAGAGAGACAGACATTCCCTGACCTCAAGGAGCTTGCATTCTAATGGGGGAGGTAACATGTCTGAGAAGTGGCAGTTGGGGAAATGAGCTTGGAGCTGGCAAGGTTCAGGTATGGTAAGTGGAGCCTTAGGGGAGTTGATTGTCAGGTCCTTTCTAGGAGGAGGAAGTGTCTGGGTTTAACTCTTATTCCCAGAGCAGCGGAGGGAAAGGGTTGGGAGTGGGCCATTTACAAGTTGGCAAGGAATATGGTGAGATGATTTCTGAGACTGGATGGGATATAAAGCCTGATTGGTACAGGGGCATGCTCCAGAAAAGACAAAAGTACTTCTGACACACTTACGTGTAATATGCACCACTTTAAGTATAGAGGATCATCAGAAAAAAATCCCACTAAAAACGGAGGCAGCTAGGTGGTGAAGTGAAAGAGGATTGGCCCTGGAGTCAGGAGGACCTGAGTTCAAAACCTGCCTTATGGATCAACAATGCAGCATTCACAATGCCTACAGTAACTATAAGGATGCTGATACAGTTATTAATCACAAAATGTAACAGGCTTTCTACATGGGAAAATAGCTAGAACATTTATTCAAATTAAAACCCCTGAGTCCCAAAACCCAGAAAGTCAAAGTCAATACGGTAGTTATGAAGTTGTCACATGCAGTTAATGTAGTAAACACCCACATTCTCAAGCCTTCAAAACAGGACAGGCTACCTCAGGCAAAGATCCTCCTCTCCTCACTCACGCAACTGCTCAGCGTCCAGGCAGCTCACTCCCAGCAGCTCCGACCCCCCTGCAGTTCCTGTCCCTGGCAGTCCTCAGCAGGAGTCTTAGCAGAGATTCTGGCAGGCTCCTGCTCACTGGAACAACAGGTGTGTTCACGTGATGGGATCCCAGCCACTGCCCCTAGACTCATTCCCACAGAAACAGATGTATTTTTGTACTCAACCACAATCACATCATGCATCTAGCCCAAGACAGGACCACAATACCTAACTATCTTGACCAGACAGGACCACAACAGCTAGCCAATTGGAAGGTAGCATGACCAGAATATTTAACCATCAAAGCCTGGATGGGACCCCTCCTCCATTACCTAACACCCTTAACAAACCCCTCCTGCCCTTTTAATAGTCATCCTCTTCCTGGATTCTATGCACATTTCTGTTGTGTAACTGCATCTTCTCCCTATAAGAATCCATCTTGTTCTCTCTGAAGCTGCTGGTTCCCCTTTGTCAGCTTCATGAGAGGCATCAATCTCAATAAATGCCTGTCCTTGGATTAGAGGGGGTCTGACACTGAATTCTTTGAGACGGTTCCACCACAACACATCCTGAAACCCAACAGTTTGGGGTAGGCAGAGCCCCCACTGCAACAGTTTTTCACGTCCCTGGGTTTAAACTGCAATGGTTGGGCAGGTAGCAGCTCTAAAGTCTGTAAGTTGATATGAAAGTTGGTATTGGTGGTGTTCAGTTGGTTTCAGTCTTACTCTCCATAATTCCATCTGGGATTTTCTTGGAAGGGATACTGGAGTGGTTTGCCATTTCCTTGGGCAGCTCACTTTATGGGAAACTGAGGCAAATGGGGTAAAGTGACTTGCCTAGGGTCGCACAGCTAGTCGGTGTTTGAAGCCAGATGAGAACTCAGGAAGATGAGTCTTCCTGACTCCAGGCCTGACACCTCATGGCTGCCCTATGGGAGAGTCAGTGTGTTCTATTTTCCCTTGTAAATAAACCCTAGAAAATGCATATGGGTTAGCTAGAGGAGAGGAGTAGAAAGGGGGAGAGGGAAAGGGCAGAGGACGCCACAGCAGTGGAAAGGCCTGGCAGCCTTAGGAGGAGGTTGACAGGTAGGGAAAACCAGACAAGTCAGTTCTCTGAACCTGCCTGGCCAGTCCCATTCAGGGGCCAGGAACTCAGAGGGAGCTCTGGGGCTTGGCTGGCGTCCTGAGGGAAGAGATTCTCCTGTAGGATTACAGAGGCTGAATTTTACAGGTGAGGAAACCATGAGCCAGGGCAGTCTTGCCCAAAGTCACGCATAGGAGCAGCTTCTTGGTCTGGAAAATAAGGGATTAGACTAGACAACCTGAATTCCCTTCTAGTTCAGGGGCTATAAGATCAAGGCATTCAAGCTCTCCATAAGAGAAAACTGACTCTGAGAGCCTTTCCTTGGACCCAGAACCCAGCACCACCATGTCTGATACAGAGCAGGTGCTGAATCAATGCCAACTGACTGACTGATGAATGGGTGGGTGGGTGGGTGAATGGATGGCCCAGAACCAGTGGAAGCAGGTGATAGGCCTAGCTAGGAAGAGCTGGCCTTGGGTCAGGCTAACTGGATATATTCACAGTGAATCTAGATAAGCATTTTCTAATCTCAGCTACTGCTTTGCAGGCCAAGCACTAACTCCTTTCTCATTAGTAATGGAAGACATCTTCTGGCACCTTACTCCTTTCCATGCTCTGTGGGATCCAAAGACACTGGCTGCTTGCTGTTCCTCCACAACACACTCATTTCTTGACTCCAGGTGAAACTCCCTCCCTCCCTCCCTCTCTCTGCCTCTGGCTCCTCTGGCTTCCTTCAAGCCTAACCTTCTGTAACAGGCCTTTCCCAGGCCTGCTTCCCTCTGAGACCACCCCTGAATTTATCCTTCAAGCAGCATGGCTGTACATGGATGTCTCCTTCCTTAAGACTGTGAGCTCCTTGTGCGTAGGGACCAGTTTTTTGGTCTTCTTTTGGTACATGGTCTTTCAGTTATGTCC